>NDXB01014587.1:0-19515 GCA_002631895.1 Agapornis roseicollis
GCTATGGGAGACAGTGTCAAAGGCCTTGCCAAAATCCAAATAGACAACATCCACAGCCCTTCCTGCATCCACCAGGCGGGTCACCTGGTCATAAAAGGAAATCAGGTTGGCCAAACATGACCTACCCTTCGTAAACCCATGCTGGCTGGGTCTGATACCCTGGCCATCTCTTAAGTGCTGCTTAATAGCACTCAGTATGAACTTTTCCATTAACTTTCCCGGTACCGAGGTCAGGCTAACTGGCCTGTAATTACCAGGATCCTCCTTCCTACCCTTTTTGTAAATGGGCGTCACATTGGCCAGCTTCCAATCATCCATAACCTCTCCAGTGAGCCACAACTGTTGGTAAATGATGGAAAGCGGCTTTGCAAGCTCATCCGCCATCTCCTTCATCACCTTGGGATGGATCCCATCTGGTCCCATTGATTTATGAATGTTCAGGATCCTCAACAATTCTCTAACTTCTTCTTGGATAACAAGAGGACCATTCTGCTCCCTAACACCACCTACCAACCCCAAAGTACAGTTCTTTTGAGGACAAGGTGTCTTCCCACTAAAAACCGAGGCAAAGAAGGCATTAAGCACTTCTGCCTTCTCCTCATCTTTAGTTACTAAGTTTCCTGCCTCATCCAATAAGTAGCAAAGATCTGGCTTATCCTTCCTTTTACCATTAGTATATTTATAGAAACTTTTTTTATTATTCTTTACAGAAGTTGCCAGTTTAAGTTCAAGCTGAGCTTTGGCTTTTGGGAAGCAACCTTATACAGAAGCACAACTGTACCTCTCCTCAATAAAAGGATCACAACAGTCTCCAAAGCTATTCAAACTAAATTCCAGTGATCTTTTACAAATTCACAGCTGTGGGTTCTATTTACAGTTTTACTTTCCATGCAGTTTTTTCCAATTCTCAATTAATTTCCTATTCAAGGTGCCTATTTATATTCCCCTATCTCAAGAGACTAAATACATAAGTTATTAAGCATTGCAAAGGACATAGACACTAAAGAAGAACCAAATACTACTAGCAGAAAAAGAGACACCTGGAATCAGATGTTTCCCATTCTCAAGTTGGTAATGAATTTACTCTATAATAAAGTAACTGCATGCTTTAAAGTGAAGGTGTAATAATGCATGTTGAACTGTTCTAAGGAAAGGATTATTGCAGTGCAAAATATTCTAATCAGTACAATATTGTATTAGTTTTTATTAGCCAAAACCTAGATCTTATGTATGCAGTTTGGGACTGATGAAGATACTAAAAGATTTGCTTAAAGCTCCTGCAACAGCAGGTCACATTTTAATACTTTAATTGTCAACTACTGCATAATTTTTCCTAACCTCATATACTTCTCTTTGTAAACTTCATGCTGACCTTCGAAACTAAAGATGGATCAATACCATTTTATAAGACTGTATGAAGCACAACACTAAGTCAATACTGTATATTTATCATGCTTGTAATATAATGCAATTCTGTACATGAAATAACCCTGAAGGTACCAGAGAAGGCTAGAAATTTTGTTTAAGAAACATTAATTCAGCCAAAGACTATACAACACCAAACTCACTGAATGCCAAAAGTTTTCATCAGTCTTAAAAGATGCCCCCAAAAGACCCTTGTGGCCTTGTAATAGCTAAACTTCCAAAGCCCCCAAGCCCCTAAAGGATTAAGCTAATGCAAACTTAAATTATTCAAATGAGAAGTTTCAAATTCAGGAGCCACAGACCTTTAGGTACCATTCATGCATGACCTCAAAATGAACAAGAGAAGATAAAATGGAAATCCCCACAGGGAAGTTCTGCACAAAATATCATCATTATTGGTAAATTTGAAAATCAAGTGACAGTATGAAGCACTGACAACTTTTGTTTTTCAAAAGGAAAAAAGCCCACTCATTTCCTATGTTACATGTCAGAGAAAGCATTCACAGAGGTGCGCTTGCTGTGGATCTCAGCAGGATACCTTTCAAATGTTCATATGCAGCTTGAGTACCATGGATGAAGCTGCAAACACAAAAGCCAGAACTCAGTGTTCCAGGGACCATTCATACATATCATTATTTAGGTGTAATGATTACTTACTTGCTTACTCTTCAAGAGACATCTAATATCTTACACAAAGCAAAAACAACTGTAGTCAACTAAGGAAGTGGCATTTTAGGTTTTTGCTTTAATGCTTATCTCTGGTCTACCTCTGAATTTTCGCATGAATAGCAAGTATCTTAATTCTTGAACATGTTTTACAGAACCAATTTACTATAAAGTTATCTCTGCTCTTGCATCACAGTTTTTAGCTCATAGAACTTCACAGTATATATTTATAAAACACATATAAACCTAAATGAAATTTAACAAAAGCATGTGACTTGAAAAAATAATAGTGAAGCAGAGGAAAAGATAAATAGGAACATCATAGATTATTTGCCTTACCTTGAAAGAAAAACTGAAAAACAACATTGTGTAAGTAGGTGTAATTAGCATTTGTACTTATTTCTGAAAAACCTCTTACATCTCAGGTGCACAAACAAACAAACACAAACCTTTGGTTAAGAACATCTGTATGACCTTTATGACAGTAGGATAGTTGGCAATTAGGCCAACTCATATCACCCCTCATAATGGTAGGCATGGGTATCCTTGGGCCTAGGATCCAAGCATTTCAGTTCTGAATTCTTGCCAACAATGGCTTTATCACAGGGAGCCTGATACAGGAACAGGCTGGTCTAGTTGTCATATCTTTAATCAGAACTATTTTCCTCTGGTAGCCAAAGCATTCATCTTCCAGTTGTGAGCTGCTCACCATGTTTTTTTTTTGTAATTAACACACATGGAAGCTAGGCAAGTCAGAGGCATAATGTTCAGCTTCAAGGGCAAAACTTTTTATTGCCCTCAGCATGAGAAATATGTATGCATGAAATGTGTCCCTTGTAAGTGAAATCCCCACACATCCTATCTCTAAAGAGAAAAGTGTTTCTTCTGCTCAAATAAAGCTGCAAAGGCAATCTCCAAACAAGCGTTCAGTTGGATCAATAGCTAGAAATTGAATAGAACAATGTCTCATGCTGCTTTATAGAATTTTCAAAAGATTTGAACCACATAAACCCAATTTTTCAAGTTCCGCCACTGGCATTTATAGTCTTGTTTTCCAACTCCAGAAGGAAAAAATAACCCAACCAACCAAACATTCACATACTAAAAAAGTACTGTATGGTCAAATAATATCAGGGATCTAACTTAAACCCAGAAAAGCAATGGCATTCAGAGTTAGGCTCAGGTGTTGAGGTTTACTGTAGAGATCTTCAGAGATGAAAAAGGATTTTACATGCCTACCTTTTTAAAGCCTAGGTGCAACAGATACCATTTACATGTACTGAGATCTGGTATCTATCTTTCAAAACTAAAACTAACAGGCACATATACATGAAAACAGTTTTCTATGACTTTTTTAGAGGAACATTATTAATTTTTTTCATGATTTCTTTTTTTTCACCTGAATAACAAACTATTACAATCTTTCTGTATAGACATGACATCTGAAGCACAAAACCAAAACAATGTTATAATTTACAGAGAAGCAGATTTTTCTCCCTTACATTGAAAGGAGCATCATGAAGACAGACATTCAAACTGTGGTAGGATCCAAGCCTGAAAACTATAGCCATGTGATCTGGAGAGTTATTCAGTTCCTAAGAAAAGATGACAACAAAAGGTGAAAGAGCAATTTCACACATACCCCGGAGTCCACAGTTCCTCCCCGGTCTGATTTGGTGTTGATGTAATCTGTCTGGTTATGCAAAGCATCATGCTGTTTTCCATAGTTTACCCAGATGTTCCAGAGAGTACATAATTCCCACAATGTATTATTTGTGCTGAAAACAGATTGTCAGAAGAACTGGTAGAAGTACGTGGCTAGCAGACTTGGATCTTAGTGCATACCTATATAGTGTCCAGCTGGACATTTCTCTTTCATCTTCTTAAGTATTTTAAAGTCAACCAAATTTGCCTACAAAGAACTACAACCCTGTATGCTACTGAATCAAAAAATAGTGTAAGTAGTATTCTTCTTAAAGAAAGGGATATGAAAGATATCTTTTATTAAACATACACCAGCATCACAGGCAATCTCAGAGAAGACAAGTGAGAAATTCCACCTCCTTTGAAAAACATAGGGAAAATACTCTTAACACATTGCAAGGAAGAAAGAATTACGGAGTTAACATTTCTAATAATTCAAGGCAAAGGAAGTAATTCAGACAACAGAAGTGTCCTTCAGATTTACCCACCATCTGCAGCTGATGTAAGACCTCAATATCCGATACAAGAAGCCTCCATACCAACCGTCGTTTGGAGACTGTCAATTCTCACCAGGAAAGATGCAATTCAAACATTTAGCAACAAAGTATTGAATTGTTTAAAGAAATAAGTAGGCCAAGACATACTGATATGAAGAATAAAGAGAAAAATTTGGAAAGCAACAGTTTGGGATTAGTATACTTAATTGCTTAAAATGCCAAGGTGGTTTTTAATCCAGTTTTTCACATATAACTTTTTCCATTTTTTTGGGTAGTGACACTTAAATGCAGAAAAAGTGAATTAAGTTGTGGCCACTAACAATAAATGTTTAGGTTTTGTTTCTTTTTCCCCTTGTAGTTTAACTTATATTTTGAGTCATTTCAAAGAAGTTCAAAACCACAATAATTTCTTGGCATCTTTTTTTTGCCTTGAATGTCTCAGGAGATTCTGCATTTTATAGAAGATGTGAACAAACAAGTCATCAGAAAACATGTCAAACTTGAAAGTCTTGGGCTCCAACAGTGGAAATAAATAAAACCTACTCTTGTCTGTTATAATTAGGTCTATTGATTTATGTGGTTTTTTTTACTTGCATTTCATACAAGTATAAAGAGATGAGAAAGTAGTAAAGGAAATAAATAGACAGCAAATAAAGTGGTTTAGCATAAATAAAATACCTAGGAGAAATCAAATTCATTGTTGTGATGTAATATATTTATTTCTCACTGGTTCTACCTGAAGCTGTTACTCTTCAAATATTTCAAGGACAGCACATTTTTCTTTCAATCTGTCAAACAAATCTGTATGTATGTAAAAGCCATTCCTTCTTTCCTGTCCTCACCCCTCCATAACATTGCAGGAGACTTGAGCTCATCTCTCCTGCAGCTGCAGTGACTGCAGACTGTCAAAAAAGGGCTAGGATTGCTTCATCTGTGTGGAAGTCACTGGAGGACTGGGCCATTAAAAATAGGGCTTCAAGAAGGAATCGCATTCTGTGAGCAGCCAGCAAATATATATTCAAGGGGGAGAAGAGATATGAGGGAAGATGTCTATGTCTGAGTGTTAAAAAGGGGCTTGTTATTGTCCTACCGTTATCTTTTTCTGTCTTTCCTTTTCAGTGTTGCAAAATCAGAATACTGGGAAGCACCATTCTCTCCTCTCCATTACTTAATTTTTATCCCACCTGTCAAGGGAGGACAGATCTTGCCCCAAGACCTGCAAGATAAGCTATCAAAAATAACTGTTTATTGATCAGCATACTCCATACTGTATTATTAAGAGATGTTGAACCTCTGCTTGCCTGAAGGTAAGTAGGGACAACCTCCTCTAATGAATGACTTGGTTTCTGTCTTTAAGAAGCCAAAGCTCTTTCTGAACTTTTAGTCTTCAGTGAATGAATCCAACTGACATTCAGGCACTTTATGCTTGCCTATTGAAGGGTTAATCACAAATCAGTAAGAACTTGAACTGGTTCTAATTATTATTAAATTATGCAATTTAAATAAACAGGACATCAAGAAAGAAATTCCAGAGTTTCTGCTGCGGAAAAACTTTATTCCACAATCTGATAAGTAATCAAATTTTGTAGCTTGAATTCATTCAAGGATAAATATCAGTCATTCTTAGGCCAACTTCATCAAATATTTCCCAAAGTAATAGATGTTTGGAACATAAGCAAGAAAAAAACCCAGCAGTTATTCAGATGGTCATCAATATTTTGCTCTTAATACCCTTTTTAAAATTAAATGCAACAAACTGCCTAACTTTTGACTTCTCAAAATATAAAAGAAATATTTGTAAGTTGAATGACAGATAGCTAGAACTGATTTGACTTCTATAACCAGAGCTCTCCTCCCTTGGTACATATATATGAAAATGGAGTGCACTTACGAATGTCAAACTCTGCTTTCTTCTACAAGTACAATAAATTTTTCTGGAAGTAAAATCAATACTATAAATCAATACCTTTGCAAAGTACACAGCTGCAACAGTAAGGTGCTACTGTCTTCAAGTTGTGATGCAATGATTTGAAAACATTTCTAAACTTTCATTTATGGACTAAACCACTATTTTTTTACTGTTACATGTTTTTAGAGCTCTAAGGTTTTATGAGGGTAAACCCTGCTCCAGTTTATCAAACCTTAGAGATATGGTGATGCTGGAGTACAATCACCAAAATAATAATGACAACAAATTTCCTTCAAGACAGCTTTTAAATATTTCCAGCTATTCCTGCTACATATTTTTAGGCAGTACAGCAATGTAGAGCATATATTCCCTCACTAAGACAGTGGTTATACAACTAACATTTAGATGTGTGAATATGTAATTCACCATGAGTACAGGGATTAGTTATCTGTCTAAAAACTCATGAATACATATGAAAACAGTGATTACCTAAGAAGATATGAAGATATCTTGCAGGTTTCTAATGTAAATGTGTATGTTCATGAATTACTTGGAATAATATGAAACACAGCTTGCTCCCTTGAGATGCAAAGTTGCTATTCCATAAATTGCTTCAGTACTGTGTTTATTGTAACTTTTTTTCAGGCGGTAGGATGATTCTTTATCAAAACTTGTTGAACATTCACTACAACTGCATCTATTATCACCAGCAAAAGTGCATCTAATATTTCTAGATGACATTTACAATCCAGGAGTTTACTATGTCAAACTAAAACTCCTTCTTGTATCAAAGCAGGTAAATTTTCCAAACCCTAAACCCTTTA
The DNA here is from genome assembly GCA_002631895.1 of Agapornis roseicollis. Classification (NCBI taxonomy): domain Eukaryota; kingdom Metazoa; phylum Chordata; class Aves; order Psittaciformes; family Psittacidae; genus Agapornis; species Agapornis roseicollis. The sequence continues at coordinate 7,026 of NDXB01014587.1, forward strand.
CCTTTTAACAGCTGTAAAGCAGCTTCCATAGAATATCACTGCTTACTACAATTAAAATTTAACTCAAACTCAAAAAATATGAATTTTTAACATTTGTAGCCATATGCGTAAATGATTTAGATTCTACATTATGAGTGAATTTTTAACATTTGTAGCCGTATGCATAAAAGATTTAGATTCCACATTATGAGTGAATTTTGACTGGGAAACACAAGATCTGACTGAAATATTGAGCCTAACCTACAACGCAGTTTCAAGAAGTAAGACTGGAACTAAATTCAAGGTGAATCAAACCCAAGAACCAGAAACATCAACAATGGTCAGTTGTCATTTTGAGAGTAAAACAAGGAGAACAAGTGATGGATCAATCTCAAAGAGTCAGAAGCTGAGTTGGGAAGTCCACACATCTTCATGTTGTTTACTGCAAGGAACAAGACAGAGGAGCAGGCAGTTAGCTCCTATCTGTTAGAAAACATTGGTAGCTGTCTAAGACCAATGAATTAGTTCTGAGAACCAGAGACGAGAAACCATGAACCATTACAAAATGGAGGATTAGGAACCAGGTAACTTGGGGGAACCTGGTTTTTGTTTGGGGTGATTTTGTCATTTCTTTGGGTTTGCTTTTAGGAACCTGGCACTTTTGTAAATTCTTGTCATGAGCCAGGCATGAGACCATAAGCGAAGCAGTAAGATGATTTTCCTGTTTTTCCCCTTTGGTTTCTGCTTCTTGCTTTGAACTGTCTCTGAGCCTGGGTGCAGGCTCAGCTCTATGTTAGCAATTCCAATGAAGTTGTCTTCAGATGTAAATAGCAGTGACATAAATGATCATACTACCAGCACGATGCTTAACTGTGCTGCTGACTATTGAAGAATGTACCCAACCTGAAATCAGTATTCCACGGCATAACTTCTGTGGATAAACTAATCCATATTAATATGCTCTCTTATCTCATGGCAAGTGCAAGGTAATTTTTGGAAACCTCATTCTTCTGGGGTAAGGTAGGTTACCTGGTATTTTTTCTCAGGTGGGAACGTGCAGTCACCTTAGTGCTGCTTCTGTGCGATAACCTGTAATTTCATCGTAAGTGACCAAGTTCAAGAGCTGACAGATAACACAGGTAAACATGAGTAAAAGCACTATTGCTAAAATGAAATCACCTAATACCATTGTTGCTTTAAATGGATCACAATGTATTAAAATTATCAATATGCATTTATTTTGAGCAATTCACTACAAAGCTGACAGCAATTTTGATTGTATAAATACAGCAACACTGGGTAAGAAAACAGGACACATATAATCTTTCTATGTTCACAGTAATGTCACAATATACTTGAAGTTGTTAGAACTGTCTACTGTTGAAATTACATATAGATTACCTCTTTCCAAATATTTGACAGTAATACACCTTTGAAATGTTTTTGCAGCAAACCTATCAACAACAATTTCAGGCACAATTACAGTTGAATGAAATTCTCTCACTATTTTAAGTTAAAAGAAGAAATTGTAAAGTAACTGGCTGCTCAGGACTCTCAGCCAGTGTCTTCTGTTATGATAAATGGGGTTACATTTCCCCTGGAATCTCTATTTTATTTGGGAGAGCAACCAAAACATTCATGCAAAGGATTAAGAGTTTTTCAACATTACTGCAGAAATTACAGTTTGTCAGAAGATGGTGCTGTTAGGCCATTTTTATCCAAGAAAATTACTTTTAATTACAAAAATAAGCTTAATGTGTGTGAAAACCCCAAACTGTTGATTGGTTAAAAATATGATAATTTTTAATAAATAAATTATGTTGCATCCTGCTAAGGCAGAGCTTTGACCTTGAACTACTTTGCTACGTGTGTACTGAAGCATTCTCCGAAATCTAGACTGCATTTTGTTTCTGACAAATCAAATGAAACCATGAGGTGCTGCAGTATTCTACCTAAACCTTGGAGAATGTGCATTACTTTCTACATCACCTTTTTTTTTTTTCTAATTATTGGATATATTATAGGAATATCTATTAATTAATTGCATATTCTCAGTGAACTGAGTGGAAGGATTGCAAGGCCAAGGTCATACAGTTTCATTAAACAGAGACAGAGCTAAGCAATGTCAAGGGCATACTGTGAGAAGACAGCTAGGAAAAATTTCTACTACCATGAAATTTACATTGTTTCTCCTGTGTTGAAATTATATTCTACCTGTAGCACCAGCTATCTCAGATTATCTTATCTGAATACTTGTAAAAAATGAATACTTTGATTTCCAACCATTTTTTCTTTGACTGACGCTTAAGGATTGCTATTTTTCATGGCAGATTTTGATAAAGAGGAAACCTGATCCAGTACTGTAGGATGGAGATACGGAATTTTTTCTGCTAAGCAAGCACTTAAAAATTTTCAATTTCCTCACTGAACTAAAGCACTATTTTTAAGTTCAACTTCAGCCACCTACAGTCCAAATAAACTAAGTATTCACATTCACAGTCTGATATTTCTGATGGTAAGTGAACATCAGTAAAGGTGAATGTAAGACCACATTGGAGGAAAGATATGTTCAGCAGACTTGTCTCAGAGAGTGGGAAGTGAGCATTTAGGGAATGAACCATAGGAACAAAGTAATTATAGTCTGGTGCTTTCCATGGCTCCCTGCAGCCTGCAGTTTACAGGCTAATCTGAACACTTGACTCACTTGTTCTCTTGGCTCAGCTGCTTAGAAAGTCATTCAGTATTGGAAAGGAAATAAAATGACAATGAAGATGACTTAGTAGAACTAAGCAGTGTCTTCTTTCTTATTAGAATAAGAGGCTTTTAAAATTAGATTTAAGACACTATAGAATACTGGCAAGCAACAAGGTAGAGGTACACTATCTAAAGATGATGTCTGAAAAGTGTATTTAGTCTTTATCATTCTCATTTGAACTTCCTTCTCCCTCTAACCTGATCTTAATTAATATACACATAAATAATTTTAAAAAGATTAAAAAGCTAAGCATTGTAAGACCCATGGTAGGAACTGCCAGTAGGTCTTTCTGTGAGCATTGGCTGCCTTGAAACATCACATTACCAGGAAGGCCTTTACTTTCAAAGAAACAAGTACAAGGAAGCTTTAGAGTCCAAAGGGAAAAGACCAGACTGAGCAAGAATAGTATGAGGGATATCTGCACTTCCATCAAAACAAAAATTGGGACACAGCAAAGGAAGAACAATTGGAGCTTCACCCAAGTTTTTTTTTTTGCCAGAAAACTTTGTTCTTGGCATCACCCTATACTTCTCTTCAGAGAACATCCTCTTACTCTGTCCCTCTCAATGAAATGACATTTACCACAGTGATTTGCTTTGCTTGTCCATTTAGAATCTGACCCTTTTAAACTACAGAATTTCTTGGTCAGTCTTCTGCAAAGTGCCTGGGAAAATGGCAGTGACCTTGGCTGCTCCTTAGGATATGCTATGAAAAGTACAATTAATAACATCTGCTCTGGGGGTTTTCTTGGAAATCACACCAAGTTAAACCACAACCTTGAGAAGTCACTTAAGGGAGTTTTCTAATTGAATGTAATTGTCAAGTAAAACCAAATCCTATGAGAGATTTCAACATTAACACAGCACCTTCAACTTCTTAGTCACTCTGACAAAGTGTTGGATTTTCCTTCCCATGGTATTACAAGCCATGAAATATAACAGTATAACAGTTAGAACAGCAGGATATTATTTCTGCTTCTCTCATTTATTTATCACACATTATTGAGGAAAATAATGTGTTTTCCTAAGCTGTTTCACTTGATTTAAAAGAAATGGTAACTGGGACCTACACTGCAGGGGAACTGCAGGGTACAATGAAAAAAAAAAAAAAGCTGAGATATGAGATGCTAAAGTAGATCAAGTATTTATTATGAGAGTCTGCAGCAAATAGAATTTTTTAGAATTACAGAAGTTCCCTATTTGGCATATGGTTGGCATAAAGCTAGAAGTTATGAATTTTATAATTTCAATATATACACAAAACACTTTATCCTTGTTGTTTTGTAGATACACTTTTCTGATCAGATTACCAAGCTGATAGTTAGAGCTTAGAAATTTTTAATGATGCAGGCTGTATTCTGAAAAGGAACATTAGAGACCTGTCCTTTTGGTATTAACAGATAAAAATGGCAATATCAAAAGAAAGTCAAAATCCCACACACACAGTTTGCAGCCTTTGCACTCTGCCTGTAGCGCAACCCATGTTCCTGAAAGCTAATGACAGAGCTAAGACTTAAGACTCTAGCAATCATGCAGGTTGATCTCTCAGACAGAAAGGATGACAGATTAAAAAAAGGAACAAAAGAAAAGGGGGGAGGGAAAATTAAAAAAAAATAAGCTGGTAACACGTACATCTTGTAGTAACGTGTAGTATTAACTTTGGCCAAAGCCAACATTGAAAGCAAACTAAGACTAAAACCAGTGGCCCAGAGCATAGGGAATTTAAGTAACTCAGAAGAAGCTAAGGCTCTCTGCACTTAATGAAAAAGCCACTCACCTTGAAGAGTGAGCCAAGGGACCTAATTTAGAACTACTGGAAAAACAGAAAGGTTATGAGGCAAATAACCTATTTCTTCCATAACAGGTCTTTGACTGATGCCCTGGCTTTTTTGTAGCAGTTCATAATACAGAACAGTACACACATACACACACAAAAACAAACAAAAAACAAAAAACAAAAAAACAAGGGGGGATGAAAAAAGGCAAAGAAAAAAGTGAAATAATCTTACATTCTGTGACTTTACACCAAGTTGCCTTCATGTATTCCGGATGTTTGACATTAGCAGATCACAGAGTGAAGACACTTAAAACATCTCAAATTTACATCTAGGACAAAACAGAAGCCTTTCTCCCATCCCACAGACTGTACTTAAATCAACAGAGGAATTGACAGGAATACATCTAATGTACAAGCAAAAAGCAAACATATCCCTTGTAGGTTTAATTATTTTCTTTTAGTATCAAAAAATCACTGTTATATATCTTAATTAGCAGGTTGGAACAATTTCATTTCACTTGTTGCAGCAAAAACATTCATTCATTTAGCTTAAAGCTCCCTGTGTTTGAGCCCACATATGATTTAACATAGTTTGGATTTGTGACATGAAATTACTAAGCAGTAATTCAGATCTATTAGTTTATCTCATTATTAAGATACTCCATCTGGCATTAGTGAAAAAATATCATGCTTACACATAAATAAGGTTTCTCTTACTCTTGCTTATTTCCTTTCTTCTAAGTATTTGAATATACTGGGACAATAGAGAATTAAATTAAGAGACATAAACTAAGAATAACACTTTTCTTTGTGGGAGGACTTTCTAACGACCACTGACAGCAGAGCTGGAGGCAGGATGAGTGCCTTTATTCTTGCCTTGGTGATTATTTTTCATCATTATTTCTGATAATTATTGAGACTAATGAAGCACATCTCCCTGGCTGCTAGCTCTGAAATGGGAAGACTCTCATGTATTGTCTACAGCCTGCTTTTAAGCACAGAAATCATGACTAACTGCTCTGGCAGAAGAAGAAGAAAAAAGTTTACTTATTGTGCTACAGCAGAGAGCTGTGCACTGTACTTGTGGATGTCCACTCCTGAGTGGACACTCACTTCACAGTCCTCCCAGACAGGGCAGAACTACAGCAATGGTGACCAGTTCAGGGCTCATAAGCAGAAGGGGGCTTAGATAAGTGCCTCAACACAGAAACAACACCTTTATACTGGAAGTCTGTAACTCCACTGTGTATCAGCTGCAAGAAGTAAACAGACTGAAATGATACTCACTATTTATTATTCTTCATAAGTCAGCTGCAAATTCACAGGGATCAGTATTTAGGAATGTATGCCAGCCTTTCACACAAATATCTCATCTTTGCTCTTACATGCCATCTTAGCTGCAGCTTAATGTATTTTGTGAGGCTTTTCTTCTGTGGTGAAAGCATGGATTGGATACTTTACTACAGAATCCTGGATACTGCAGAGTACCTTTAACTTAGCCTCAATAAAAAGAATACTGATTTAATTTAGAACAATGAAACTTTTACTTCTAACTTAATCTGTCCCTTAAAAATTGCTTCATCTTTTCTCTGCACACCAAACCTCTTCCATCCAAAGAGCTCTTGGGGAAGCTCACATTCAAGCCTTTGTGTTTGAAGAGCAAGAAGCAGTACTTCTTGCAAGACCTAAATCTCTGTGTTTTAAATATATATATGTCTACTTTACGAGTGAATATAATCTTATGGCATGATGCTATAAGGTCTTTTTCAATTAAATTCTTTCAACAAGGTTCTCAACGCTGGGGCTGGCTTTGAGCTTTGGGATTCTGAATCATCATTGTTACGAATCAAAACAACATGCAATAATGCAAGAAACTAGATTTGAGTCAAAATGCACTGCTGTTTGAACCAAAATGCCCATGCAGTTGCAGTCAAGTTTTTCAAGGAATTCTGAGTCATCAGAAAACATTTATGCTTAAAATGGTATAAGTCAATAAACGTACTTTGTTCAATAGGATCGTCCCTGTATGAAGTTGCAGAACGATATGCTTACTGGATCCCAGATTTGTCTGGCATCAATGGCATTCGATATGAATGCAAATAAGGAACTCAAAGTGAAGCCACATATACCATGGCAAGACTTTCCCTGAACAGTATTTCTGGTTGACTTTAGACTGTCAGGAAATATTCATATCAAACCTCATTTATTCTGTTTTGAATTGTACAGGCTACAGTAAGCGAAGTACAGTTTTACATTGTCATGTCTCAGACCTCTGAAGCCAGAGAGGCACATCAGTGGGATGGGCAAGGTATCTCACATGCTTTCCAACTGGTAAGCAGTCAAATTTAGAGAAGAGATTCAGAGGAACCCTGTGGAGAAGGAATTGGGGGTGGTGGTTGGTGAGAACATGAACATGAGCTGGCTTCAGTGTGAGCTCACAGCCCAGAAAGCCAACCGTATCCTGGGCTGCATCCAAAGGAGCATGACCAGCAGGTTGAAGGAGATGATCCTGCTCCTCTGCTCTCGTGAGACCTCACCTGGAGTATTGTGTGCAGTTCTGGTGTCCTCAACATAAAAAAGACATGGAAGTGTCAGAACTAGTCCAGAGGAGACTATGAGGATGCTCGGGGGACTGCAGCACCTCCTGTATGAAGACAGGCTGGAAAAGTTTGGGCTGTTCAGCCTGCGGAAGAGAAGGCTGCGTGGAGATCTCATAGCAGCCTTCCAGTATCTGAAGGGGGCCTATAAGGACGCTGGGGAGGGACTCTTCATGAAGGACTGTATTGACAGGACAAGGGGTAATGGGTTAAAACTTAAAGAGGGGAGATTTAGATTGGATCTAAGGAAGAAATTCTTTCCTGTTAGGGTGGTGAGGCACTGGAATGGGTTGCCCAGGGAAGTTGTGAATGCTCCATCCCTGGCAGTGTTCAAGACCAGGTTGGATAGAGCCTTGGATGGCATGGTTTAGTGCGAGGTGTCCCTGCCCATGGCAGGGGGTTGGAACTAGATGATATTTAAGGTCCTTTCCAACCCTAACTATTCTATGATTCTATGAAATTAAGGAAACAAATGTCCAGAGAACAATATACCTGATCAGAGAAGATCAGTTTCAAATATACGGCTAATTACTTAAGAGAAAGGGAAGTCAGCAAACACCATACATTTGGGTTTATATTCCTAAATTGGAGTTCCCACATTATGAAGAATTAGATGTAGCTCAACAGTGAAGAAGTCCAAAGACCATGATGAACCCAGGCAGATAAAGACATAAAACCTTTTCTCCAAAAAGTGTCATCTGGCTTTCTGAGGGAGAAAGCAATATAAAATTTGACTTTTTGCTTGTCCTATAATATTTCTTTCCATTCCAAGCAAGTCAGTTGTTTCTTGAAATACAACAGTCTGTTGAGTGCCAACACAGTCTACACTTTCTAAAGCAAAAGAACCCAACAAATCTGATACACTGCTTGCTAACAGACTGGCAGGAAAATAATTTGTCAAAATCTATAGTACAAAAAAACCCGAGCATTATCACCTTCATATTTTTTGTCTTCATTTTGAGCACTGACTGACATCAGTATTCTAAGTACGATCTGATCAGATATAGCATAGGGGAAACAGTATGGTTATATTTTAATAAAGATTTCTGTATGTTAATCTCCCCATTTATTTCTCAATCTGGCCAATTCATTTAAAAAAATATACAGACAGCCATTTCCAGTAGTAGTTGGGCCACTGGGTGTGTGTGTGTGTGTGATATGACAGTTCTGATGAAAATTAATTGAAGCTGAAGCTTTTAACACAGATTTGGATGGACTTTTCTTATCTTAGACCACAGCTACTTGAGCACATTAATTACATAGTTGATCTTTCTGAGTGCAGGAGGGAAAACAGAGTTGCTCATTCAAGACTACATAACTTGTGCTTTGTCCATTCAGGAATGTATCACTGAATGTTAATTACCATGAAAGGGAAAGCCAAGTCTGCTCCAAAGAGGTCAGTACATGTTCTGCTTTAGTCAAGCAAAAGAAATTGTTCCAGAAATACAAAGACAATGAAACACAAGACTCACAGACTAGCAAACGTAACAATTGCATTACACTGTAACAACAATAAATCCTTCTATGAAATACAGCACCAACTACAAGACACATATCATCAGTAGACTATTCAGATTTTTAAGGGACACTGCATCTCAATGAGAAAAAACAAGCAATGTGCAAAACAACCTACAAAGCCTACAGCAGAGCAGTAAAGTAAGGCCACTTTTTCAGTTCGTGACTTTGTCTCCCATGGGACAAAATGCCTACATTCTGCATGTTTCATGTATATACACATATACTTAAGTTACATTCCACTGTTTAAGAGATTACCCTCCTTACCGTTACTTTTGTTATAGCTTGGTTATAATCTTCCTATTCTGATATTTCAAATTACTATAGTTACTCCTATTTCTTTATCTTCTTTACTAATATTCAGATACCCTCATATATATAATAAGTCTGCAGTAGAAATCAGGCATATATTTAGTGCTGAAATACCCAAAAGACATGATGATTCTCCTGAGAAGGTTAAAATAAAATTCAAATAAACAAGGATCATACGAACAAGACAGGCAAAGATACTTCTTTTGTACTGATGGAGTCTACAGATGGTTAAGCAAGAGAATTAGGTATGAAAGAGAGACTAAAAATATAACAATTATTTTTACTTATACATAGAATCATAGAATAGTTAGGGTTGGAAAGGACCTTAAGATCAATCTAGTTCCAACCCCCCTGCCATAAGCAGGGACACCTCACACTAAACCATGCCACCCAAGGCTTCATCCAACCTGGCCTTGAACACTGCCAGGGATGAAGCACTCACAACTTCCCTGGGCAACCCATTCCAGTGCCTCACCACCCTAACAGGAAAGAATTTCTTCCTTAGATCCAATCTAAACCTCTCCTTACCCCTTGTCCTGTCACTACAGCCCCTAATGAAGAGCCCCTCCCCAGCATCCTTATAGGCCCCCATTCAGATACTGGAAAGCTGCTATGAGGTCTCCACGCAGCCTTCTCTTGGCCTTTAATAACTTATGCCTGCCAAAAGATGCCATTTCTTTGAATTAATTTCTGTATCACTGTGTACTCCCAAATACATTTTTTCCTTCCTTAGAAGGACCTTTTCACAGATCCTGCAAAGTTAATTGAAGCAAGGTAAGTACTAAAGGTAACTGAAGCAAAGAAAGCTCAGCACCAAGGTGAAGTCATCTTCACTTAGGGTTCATATTTAGCAGGCAGACAACCTAACACCACCACTAAAGGGAATAAAATTTGGTGTGTCAGATTTAATGATACAGACAGTAGAGAGATGGTATTAAAATGCAACACAGGTACATAGTCAGAGAGTTTATGAGCCCTAGATTTTATTACTCACATTCACCTGTATGATTGGATGCTGTATATTATAATGCAATACTCGAATATTCAGAGCAAGGTTGTGACACCACTGTATAAACCTTGGTGTACAGAAGTATTTAGCCTCTATAAGGTAAGCCTTCATACATATTGTTTTATACTTTTACAGCTTTAATGAAACATACCATTTTATGCTGAATGAAACCTAAAAATCCAAGATCATGACTGCCTTTACAAAGTAATTTGCCTTTTTTAACTCCTTAGATTTGTCTGAAAATCTAAATCTGGCATAGTCATCTCACTGTAGCCTTTTCCTAAATCACAGATTTGTTAGTTTTCTGTTCCTTTTCTTAATCACATAATTCTCTTTCATCTTTGCTTCAAGTATGACATATTTGGTCATCTCTTCTTTCCCCTCTCCACACTACAAATTAAGCTCTTTTAATAGGTTTGATTTCTATAGATTTCTACCCCCTATTTCAAACAACATGTCTGCACTTCTTTAGGCTAAAAAGATTGCATTTAATTAAAGAATAATTAATGTGGACTTGACAGCAATCTTGAAATTGCTGCATTTTCATAGTCTATTAAAATCCCTTAACTTATTCTCGTTTAATATCTTTAGATACTTGATTAAATAGTAAAGAAGGAAATGTCTGCTCTCATATACTGAAGTGATAGACTGCAGACTAGTAAAAGTAAAGAATGCCAAATTTCATCTTCATTATATTACAACATCTAGGACTGCGCATTTTCTCTGCAACATTGAGATAATACATTTGCCCCTAGAATTTTTGGTAGTTTGTAGACAAGTAAACAACATAAAGGACAGACTCATCCTCACAATATAAGAAATGACTAAATAAATATGTCATAGTAAATAAACTAGATTAAGCATCACAGATTAATGAGCAAAATCTGAATAATAAATCATGAAAAAACAAACTGGAAAAGACAGGTTTCTTAACTGTTCCTAATTTCCTTTTTTTCATTTCTCACATTAAGAAGTTGATGTTCTTCTCTCACCTTTTGATGCTCCAAGATGATGATGTCTAAGATGGCTCAGAGTCAGGAAATGCTACACTACAGGACAAGCAGATTTACCTTCTGCCCTTTGCAGATGCACTATCTCCCTTACAACAACAGTCTTGCCTGCTCTTTCCCCATAGCTCAACAATAGTTTTTTCCCATCCAACTAAAGGATAAATATTGAAACATTGTTGAAAATCAATTTTTGATGATGAAAATTGAGTCACCGTATTATACAAAAGTCCCTAATATGAAGAAACCTAGAGTAAAAAATTTCCCTCATAAAGCATTTTCTAGGCATCAGACCACATAGAAGGTTTGATCTTCAAGGAATCTTGGAGCAGGGGGAAGAAGTGAGTTCCCTAGGGAAATTAAGAGGGTTTGACAGGTTCATCTTTAATGTGCACATATCGTGAAAATGCAGTTTTATCATTGCAGGGGAAAAAAAAAATAAAAGAAAGAAAAAAGGAAGTGGATAGGATTTGGACTGTCATAACTTAAGAATGGGGATTTTGGAACAGATCAGAATTCCTTTTTAGTCTATAAAGCTGGCGATATACCCATCTCTGAGCTGGCTGATGACTCAGAATTTCCAGAATTTCAATGAAGGATGATAATTTTATGAGCTGCCATATTATAGTTAAAGTGAGGGAGCAAAACATGGACTATACACTTTTTAAAACTGTACAAAACATATACACCCAAAATGTACACTTTTGCATCCTTACATTCCTTTGTAAATTACAGCTTTATCTGAGCCATGGGAAGAGATATAGGAAGTATTTAAAAACAAGTAAGCAATATTTAAAGTTCTACTTTAAATGGTGCATTTTAACTTTTTTGCCAGTTTACACAGCAGGTACTCCGTTCTTTTGTATATATTATTGTTGATATTTATAGATGCAGAACTATTCTTAAAGCAAACTCCATCTAAACAATGGCCTTTCCAATGTTATTAATTTTGTCTTGTTTTTTTTAGATCAAATGTTTAGATTTTTCACCATGCACAGTAATGTCTATAAGTAATCAATAATAATATGCAAATTGTTCAAAATACTATTTTTTTTCCCCAGCAAAATAAAATTGTTTCATGTCAAGCTGAATGAAAGATACATCTGGTAGAATAAGGTTTTTTCTAACTTTTGGATGTATAATGTCCACACAACACTTTTTTGCTTTGCTTTCAAAATAAACATGTTTTCCTTCACCTGAATAAGACAACTTTCAAGAAACCCCACACAAATGAGTTATAAACCATTATAGGGTCCCAGCTAAATGGTAATGGGAGCTGTGCAAGTACTGAGGAACTATATAGAGGCAAACACCAGTAGTAACTGTGACAGGAATGAAAACTACGCTTCCAGGTAACTATAGCTTGAGGAGTACAAGAGACCTCATTCTCCCAGAACAACCTTTTGTCTTGGAGAATGTTTTTAATCCTCACGGTTGAATTGTGGAATACGAGAGAATGTAGTTTTCTATTTCTGAAATTACACAGTTCTCAGCTGGGTTTTTTTGTGGGTTTTTTTTTTTTTTTTTCAGGTTTTTTATT
>NDXB01014587.1:21680-39450 GCA_002631895.1 Agapornis roseicollis
TTTAAGTAGAAGTAGTAACAACCCAAAAGAAGTCTTTTTTTTCTATTCAGTCATCTCTGCACAGAAAGAGTCTGCTAGCAGCAGGAGGCTGTGCTTTTCTTTTAGCTAAGTTCTTTTCTGGTCTTGACTATAAGAAGAAGAAAACCGAAAAATCAAATCTGCAGAGAGCTGGCAAAATTATTGAAAAGATTAAATATTTATTTAACAGCCTAATATGTTCCCATCATTTCTAAACTCTTACAGATAAATAATTATCCTTGTTTTATTGTTTCTTGATCATTCTAACAAGAGCACAGCTTTGCCTGGAACCTGATCACAGAATCACAGAATCACCAGGTTGGAAGGGACCTCTAAGATCATCAAGTCCAACCCATGCCCTACACCTCCACTAAACCATGTCATCAAGTTCTATATCCAGTCTCTTTTTAAACACATCCAGGGATGGTGACTCCACCACCTCTCTGGGCAGACTGTTCCAATATTTTACTATTCTTTCTGTGTAAAACTTCTTCCTAATATCCAACCTGTACCTTCCTTAGCACAGTTTGAGACTGTGTCCTCTCATTCTGTCAGTTGCTGCCTGGTGAAAGAGACCAATCCCCACCTGCCTACAACCTCCTTTCAAGAAGTTGTAGAGAGTGATAAGGTCACCTCTGAGTCTCCTTTTCTCCAGGCTAAACCAATGAGACCAATTCTAAGATGACTGAAGCTCAGCTAAAATTGTATGTTTTTTGGCATAACTTTTGCGTAATGAAAATTACAGTCCTGTGAGAAACGGAACGGGGACACTGCACCACCAGTATATAGAATATATATCAGAAGAGGAGGAAGATCTAAAAAGGTCTAGATTGAGATATTAAAGTTGTTCAGATTAGTGTGGCTATGTCTTCCACATCCCATACTATGTTTTTCTCTTCTCAATTCTAATAAAACTAGTAGGAGCGTAGACAAAGAATGACAGAATATTCCATGCTTATGATATGACATGTCTTACCTTAGCCACTGGGAAAATCACTTGACGAAAGATAAGTCCTGGAACTATTATTTTTTCCTTTATAATTACAGAGGATATTAATGACACAGCATAGTTCTAAATTAGCGTGATCCACAGTAAACAAACAGTAGAATCCTCATAGAATGTGAGCACAGTAGATTCAAACAGTGATTTTCTAAGCATCTGCCATTACAAAAGGAAAGATTACCTGTGAGCATCAGGACACAATTTCTGGCCAATGCTGTTTAGTATTTCGTATACTTTAAGGCTGACTTCACCAGATGCAGACAGAAGTACTTCTTCCTTTTAACAAGCATACCCTGGAAGCATCTGTCAGAACAAAAAACCAAGTGGTTATTCACAAAGATTTATGGTTACTCGACATACAATACCCAATAGGAAATAATCATTTATGCAATACAACAGCTGAGCATGGAATTTTAAGAGAGGCTGCATAATTGACCAATAGCAATATCTGAAATAGCACTGCTTAAGAAAAGATTAATTTAGTCTCATGCAACAAGGCATAATTTAGCCCTACAGGCATTAGGAAGGCATGTTATCTTACATCCAGCATTGCAGATTGACTTAGTGGTATTATGGGATATTTCTGTTTTTCCTCTGAAGCATATAATATTAGCCACTGCCAGAGGCAGAATATCAAACATTATCTGCACCTATTTCCCTCATCATGAAGGACTAATTCAATTTTTTAACAATAGGAGAGTCTAGCAACTACTTGGAGATCAACCGCGAAACAGCATGCTTCAGTGTGCTACTGCAACAAAAGTGCAGACTGGCTTGTCTGGCTCACTTACTGGGATTAGAGTTTTGACACCTACCAATGCATTAGCCTTGGCAGACTTCGAATGATACTTTACATATTTATTTAAACATAAATATCAAGTTCTGGACTCTGTTTCAAAGGGCTTAGAAGGTAGAGTTACTTAGTGACAGTGTAGGATATGAAGGCATTGTCTACTGTTTCTATAATACCCTTAAGTTTTGAAACTACATTCTGATGTGACTTCTATTTGAATCTCAACATGTGACTAGTTTAGATAAGCAAAATTTGCTCCCTTTTTGGGGTGATAACAGCGATATACAACCCTGAAATTTAAGCTACATGACACTTTGCTTCCCCTTCTAATACATGACTGCTGCAAGATTTCATTATTTGAAAATGACTACGAGGACAAGTTTCAGCTACTGAAATAAATTAAGCTTCATCTAAGCCCTAGTGATTTTTTTTTTTTTTTTTAAAAAAAGCTGTATTTGACACATTTCCTACTTGAAAATGAAAATCAAGTATATAATGATTGAAAACATGAACTTTTATTAACCAAGGAAACCTTCCAACTTGTATGCTAACTCTGGGAACAAGTTCATACCTTACTTCATCTTCTATCACCCCAAGGCTGTGACCTGACATTACACTCATCAGAACCAATAAACATAAGGGATTGTACTTGCAACAATCTGAATATGAAAGTAAAAGAAATTAGAATTTGCTTTAAGGACAACTTGTTAATATTTTGTAAGTTTTTAGGTAACACTGAATGATACCAAAGTTGCAAGCTTGTATTCTTGCCTTTCAGTTTTATATCCAATAATTTAAATTTTTACTTGTAACACCTGCACTCATGAAACGTTCATGCACAGTGAAGAATTTCTTCCTTAAATCTATCCTAAGAAGGGGAAGTTTAGGTTGGATATAAGGAAGAAGTTCTTTACTGTGAGGGTGCTGATGCATTGGAATGGGTTGGCCAGGGACGTTGTGAATGCTCCATCCCTGGCAATATTCAAGGCCAGGTTGTACAAAGTCTTGAGTGAGATAGTTTAGTGTGAGGTGTTCCTGCCCATGGCAGAGGGGTTGAAACTAGATGATCTTCAGGTCCTTTCCAACCTTAGCTATTCTATAATTCTATGAATGTAAGTAAAACTGTTAATCAAGTTTAGAATTTTGATGAGCACACAACCATGCAATTTTGTACACATTTTAACATTAGTATTATTATTACAAACAGAAGACCTCTCAACTAATAAATCTGAATTTTTAGAAGAGTAGATATTTAGGAACTTTTGCGTTGTGCTTCAGAATCCTGCTCTCCAATAATCACACTAGTTTCTACTGTAAATTCCTCTTGAAAAACAGTAAAAACAATATGAAAAACATCCTTACAAGTTACTCTACTATAAAAAAGAAGAATGCAGTTCTCCATATAAACTTCACTGGATTGTTTATCCATTTATCTCCATTGATATCTCCAACCTCTTCAAATTAGTTATTATTCCTTTTCTATTTCTGCACTGTGGTGAACACTGCTATAGTGTAGCTACAGTATAGCACTTCCTTGGTATCAAAATTCAAATATATGTTTCATAATTTTCTACACATGATTTTCTAGTGCTCCAGTGGACAGAAGTGGGAATCTTTTTCCAAGATTTCACCAAGGAAAATTCTTCAGGCAGAGAAAGACCTTAAAAAAAACTTTAAATCTTTTTTCTCCTGCATAATCCTTAATATCAGCAGTATATTTCAATCCCTTCCACTTGGAAATTGCTGTTCAGAAAGAATTAGCTTATAATAAGATTTTATTCCTCTAGTTCATAGAACACAAGTGATTACTTACAACTTTTTAAAGGCTATTTTTGCATAAGGGATATAAAAATTGGATTTCCCCACTTAAGTGAAACAGTTAATTTTGTCACCATCTTTCTTTGTTGTTCTAACCTAGTTTAAAAAAATCAGTGAAAAACAAAGGAGTTGATTATAATTAATAACTGTATGATGATCACTTAGACCAAGGAGCTTACTCAACTTGCTGGTGTGAGATGAATAAAGCAAGGACAGAAAACAAAGAATATGGACACTGGATTAGTATAACTATTGAAAGAAATCCATCAAGTCCGTTTCCTTAAAATTATTCAGTAACTGCGAATAACAGAAGTTGATTCAAATATATACAATGAGTCAAGCCTATCTTCTGCCATTTTGGGTTTATCATAACAAACATGACAACTGAACTGCTTGGAAAAGAATACTTAGGGGGAAGTATCATCTGAAATAAATAAATACACTAGTAGGAACTGTCCTAGCCAGTGAACATGAAGTGTCAAATAGTTTCCTCAACATTTTAGAACTACATCATTCTATAAAAATAGAGAAATATAAATTAGTTGTAAAGACTGTATGAAAAATTTCCAATCATATCTAGCATGCGAAAAAGAAAGGTGCAAAACTTCTTTGGATGCACTATAAAACTGATACAGCACTTTTAAAACAATATAAAACTCTTATTAAATATCTAAATCTGGAAGGTTCTATTGTCTCAGCATTGGAATTAGAATCTCCTATAAACTGAACACCCTAAAATACCTTTACAGAAATGAGGCTTCAGTTGACAGAATACTGTAAATACTTAACGACTTTATAAAAGGAGGTTTTTCACTCCAGGCTTTCAGACTTCTCACATCCAGATACCTCAAATACAGAAAGTGGACAGGCATTACAGCATTCAGTTTTCAGTTTTTGAAAACCTAAAGTAATCCTGATATTTACATAATATCAAACTGAAACATATATATATATATTTGTCCCAAAATGAATATAGAAATCCCAAGCCACTACACATAAAATGAATACCTTTGTAAATTACTGCTAAAAGTACAGGGTTTATTGCATGAGATAATACTATTAATATGTATGTAGAATATGTATCAAGCATTAGTAAACGTGTACGGAGTAATAGCTAATGCTTAGACTGCGGGTGGAAGAACCTTTCCAAACTCTGCCTGTCCTACTCTTCTGAACTTTCAACATTCATTGACTTGTCTATAAATCACTGCCTTGTTTTTATAACATGGCGTTTGCAAAGTATTTTCTTTGAGGATTTCGGAGTTTATGCATCTGCATGCAAAAGCATATAGGAGAAGTTTGGAGATGTCTGCATGAGAGCCTTTCAGGAGAGAATCATTTTTGTTGCTGAATATATGTTTTGCATCTTTGCACATTAATGGGTATTCTAAAAGTTATCTGGATTAAACACCATCAAAGTTAACAGCCTCCTTTTATAAGACTTTATCTTTTTCATTTTAAGATGTTATTAGAATAATAAAACTGGTGCCTGGTGGGCTGAAAGCAGACTGCCATTTAACATATTTAATGACCATCTGGAGAGGTTTTTTATTCAAAGTTTTATTTTGTATTTTTCTCTTAAGCACTTTTTACTTTTTTTAGAAAATCCCCATTTTTTCCTTTCCAGTTTGGAAGCAGTACGAGGTACAAACACAACGGCTGTGGCTCTATTTTTTATCTCTTTGTTCTTTGGTTATTAACAACATGGTGTACCTATTATAACCCAGAAAATCAGCTTTTGCCAGTACAGCTCAGACTCGATGGGTAGCCTGAATAGCACTGGCACAGCTGTAACAGGCAGAAAAGCTCCCCTCAGTGCTGTTTGCTCCCCCCTATAGTTTACCTATAGTAAACTGTTGGGGCATTCTTCTAGTCAAATATTCAGAGAAACTAGCAATACTTGGCAAATCCAAGGAAAAAGAAGACAGGTCTTACCCTCTTTGCAGAGTCCCACCACCCGGGTGGGCTGCTAGTGCTGTTTCCTCCTGATGTGCAGGTACCTCAGGGACCTGGGGATAGCTTCCCCAAACCAATGCTCATGCTCCTTCTTGCCCCAGGCAGCCAGCAGTCTCAGGGCAGGGACGCCAAGCATCACCTACAAGTATAGAATACCGACGCAAAGTCTTTAGCCGGACACAGGAAGCAAGCTCCACAGAGCAGAGCAGAGCAGCGGCCTTTGTGAGGGGAAGCCGGGTGTGCTCCGTGCCTGTCACAGCTGTGTCTAACTGGTTCCAGCCGATCTCACTACAAGGCGCAGCTGGGCCAGGCACGGAGTCGGCGGTGCCTCAGGGCAGCAGCTCTGAGGAAGAGAAAAAGCTGCCAGAGCGAGGAAAGAGCGTGAGGAACAGCTCCGAGGACGACAAGGGCAGGAGAGGAGGAGGTGCTCCAGGACCCTGCAGTCATGAGAGACTATGAGAAAATTCCAGTAGATAAGCTTTCTGGTGTTAGTTCCATGGTTTCTATGGGTTTCAGATTCTTTCTGATTATGAAATATGAAGAAGTTCTCATCTATCAACTGGCTTCCATCATCTCTTAACAGACTGTGTGCAGTGCAAGTATTAGTTGTTAATAACATGGTAATTTTCTTCTGAAAACAAACACAGATGGAAGGGAAGACCAGTTTGGTCATTAAGTTGTATTTGCACTGGTGACTGGCAGTAACTTCAGGAGACATTATTCTATCCTTATGCTTGCTGGCTCCAATACTGTATTCATTAAATAAAGAAAAAGAACTAGATATAATCCTATATATTTTTGTTTGTTTGTTTTGAAGGATAATATTCTTTGATGATTAGTGTAAGTTTACTAATATCTTTGCAAAATTTTGCGCTATGCAGTTGTGAACTGTTAACTGAATAGACTGTTAACATTTGTAAGTAGAAAAGACAAAGAATACATGGCCATGTATATATGCAAAAGCGTGAACTAAGACTAGCAAGACTGTTTTCTGCCTATACACAGTTATTGAAAAAAAAACACTTCCCAATTCACTGTGTATGCCTGCCAAAGTCTGGCAAAATTTTTCTAGCTGTATCTGGTCTGTTCGTTGTATAACCAGTTGTATTTTGTGGGCCCTTAGGCAATTACGAGAGCAGGCATCTATAATGGCATTTATAATGTTTCTCTGTGTATATTAATGGGTGGAAATTTAGTACCATTTACATCTAGACATACTGCATTTTAGGGCTTTTAAGGAAAAAAAACCAACAAAAAAAAGCCAACAAAAAACATATTTTGAGTAATGCAGGGGTAAAGTGACACGGAAAATAACAGAGGAGAATGTCCTAAACAGTTTCTTAGGAAGCTGAAAGACAGCTAAGGCACACCTGACAACCAGCCACTATGTGAATAAAAGATTAAATGCATTTGTACAACTGTTTGTGCAGTGAGGAATGGTGTGTTCCTTTGGAAGTGACAAAGCATTTCCAGAGTTATTCTTGGCAGTATAATGAAGTTAGCTCAACCAGCTAAGAGTGTTCCTATAGCTTTTCTGAACTGTCATATCCTTGCATCACCTTTGCTTCTGTGAACAAATCTGTTGGATTTACCAACTAAATTATTTATAGTGTTCATTGTTGCTGTTTATTATCTACAGAGACACATTTCAAATCTGAAATGCAAGGAGAAATGAGTCAGGTTCTTAAACATGAATAAAAGAATTGTTTGGATGGTTCACAGATGTTTCTTCATGCTGGAAAGGATATCAGTAACAGTTTTTTCTGAGACAGTAAGATCTTACCTATTGTTGTTAAGCAAATAGCTGAATAATGTCTAAAGAAACACAGTTTGCAAACTGAAAGGATCCAAATATAATTTCTTCTTATTAATACCTGTGCTTTTTGTCTTTCTTCCTGAAGTAGTGCTTTCTGCACTGCATCTAATGAAATTCAGGGTGGACTTCCAAATCTTCCTAGCTGTTAGGGCAAAAGTTCCAGCAGCATCTGGGCACCTTTGCCTCCACAAGGTATCCATCAGAGACATCTCTAGAAAGTAGGTCTCTGTCTCCTGATTTAAGTGCTCTTTTCTACAGGGACCAGCTCAACACCTCAAGTGTTCAGAAAAGAATGCTGTGGAAGTGGAAAGAATGTACTAGACAATAAAAGAACCCAAACATTCAACATCTTACTAAGAGCACTACTCGTGTACAAACTGATGCAACCTCTGTCACTATATCAAATTACAAACACTAAGACAAAGTTCAGGAATCCAAAGTCATTGTTACATTTATGGGGAAGACAAAGAAACAAAATGTAAATAAGAATATGCTTCAATCCACATATATAATGTTGGAGAAAAAAACATAGGAAGGAAAGAACTTCAAACAGCAAGAACTAGGTTGAAAACAAAATGTACATAGCATGATAGATCTCTTAAGGTCTCCAGAAAACATGATGCTGATTAACAGAAAACTGAACTCCCCTACCAAGCCTTAAAAATAGCACACACAAAAGTCTTGGATCATAGGAGACCAGTGGAGAAGCTTGCAATTAGTTCTAGGAAGAGAGATTCTGCATACAACAGCTCCATCGCATGACTGACAGCTCCCTGAATCAGTTCTACCATGTCCAACCATGCAAACATCTCATGAAAAATGTGATTCTGTTCCTCTACTTTGCCTTGGTGAGGCCACATCTGGAATATTGTGTCCAGTTCTGGGTCCCTCAGTTCAAGAAGGACAGGGAATTGCTTGAAAGAGTCCAGCACAGAGCCACAAAGATGATTAAGGGAGTGGAACATCTCCCTTATGAGGAGAGGCTGAGGGAGCTGGGTCTCTTTAGCTTGGAGAAGAGGAGACTGAGGGGTGACCTCATCAATGTTTACAAATATATAAAGGGTGAGTGTCAGGATGATGGAGCTAGGTTCTTTTCAGTGATGTCCAGTGATAGTCCAAGGGGCAATGGGTGTAAACTGGAGCATAGGAGGTTCCATGTGAACACCAGGAGGATCTTTACTGTGAGAGTGACAGAGCACTGGAACAGGTTGCCCAGGGGGATTGTGGAGTCTCCTACATTGGAGATATTCAAGGCCCGCCTGAACAAGTTCCTGTGTGATATAATCTAGGCTACGCTGCGCTCCCCGGGGGGGTTGGACTACATGATCTTTCAAGGTCCCTTCCAACCCTTAGGATTCTGTGATTTCCCTTATATTAACTATTTGCGCCATCCTATAGTGACAATACAAAAAGTGACAGTACAAGGGAAGTACAGGTGAAGGCTTAGTACCTTGCAATTTCAAAAAAACATTTCAGAGAATATACATATTCAGAACGGAAAATCAGAAACACTGAAAAGGCCATGAGAAAGATGCCTGGATACACAGGATAAATGTGCAGAAGTGCTGTAATTCTTCACTATAATAAAACAGAGAACACATGGACAGTCGAACTGCAGTAGAAAGCTAAAACAACTGAACTACATTTGTCTTAATTTGCTCCACTGACCTATACGTAATATTGGACACACATCTAGTCACACATTTATTTCTCTGCTGTTTAACTGTGACATTGCTACCCAATTCCCTTGTTCATGTGAAAGATTGTGTATTTAAAATTGTTAGAAGTATCTTTACTTCTTGATACTCTGAATTCAAGTTAATCATAATTGAAACAAAACAAGAAACACAACATTTTTCTTCTAACAAATGACATATTTGTATATTCTCTCCATTATCGGACAATTACTGTACAACTATATAAATGGTAGCTGGTGAATACTTAAAGCAACTATGAAAGTTGAAAATGTAAAACAGCTGTGCTAAACTTAGGCCAAATTTCAGAGTAAAAATTAAAATTTGAATATCATCACAATTTGGACACAAAGCTAAACATAACCTGGAATCCCTGTGCACTGCAAACCACATTGATCAACCATACCTTGTGTTGAGGCCAGTGAAATAAGTAACTGTAGTTTCAAGCACATAAAGATTTTCTCCACTGTCTAGGCTGTCTTTGAAAACTCCAAAGAAGGGGTGACTTTTCACAGCAGTTAAAAGTAATTTATATCCAATAAGGCACTTGGATACAAGCTGATCAAAGTCAAGTGTCCTCAAAAGCAAGTCCTGGGATTCTAGGGACCTATTTGCAGTTGGCATGTGGACTAAAGACAGCCTCTGAAAGGAAAAATAAGACTCAATTAATGTAATTGATTTCACATTTTATATTTCTGAGTCTTCAGCTTTCATCTCCATAACACTATTTAAAACAAAACAAAAATCTTGTCATCTCTAAAGGTAAATGCAAGCTGTATTTCAAACAGAATCCAGTATTCAAGGACAACTGTTTTCTCTCTGCTCTTCCAAACTTTTATTCCGTGTCTGATGGACTTAAAACCAAACAAAAAAATACTCCATATTCCTCTAGAGATACATGAATGTGCCTTCATGATTCAGTCTCTTTTATTTCTTTCAATTTGCCTTATTCTTTTTCAGTAATGCGTTTCAGCTGAGCACGCTCTGTTACACTTCTCAGCCATGCTCCTTGAAAGTGTAATCTCCAACCGTATCCTTTCTTTCTGCTTCTCCCACCACTACCATTGACAAAATGTGATTTATCAACAAATTCAATACATAGCCTCTGCCTTGGGCTTAAAAATTATTACAACACAAATGAAATAGCATATGAAGTAGTGCCTTTTGTATTCTTTAAAAAAACATGGAAATAATACTTGGGGCTAAAATTCTCCTGCAAACCCTTCAAGCTCAATGTACAAATTCAAATTTAAGTAAACATGTTAAAAGTTGTAGAGCTTAACCTAATATTAAAAATTACAGAATCTGCACATAATCATTGCAGTAAGAACAAACCTAATGGTGAAAAAAAATTCAGAACTGCCTTTTTAGTTTAAGTAGTAAGCCAGAGATGGAGAAGGTACCTGGATAGCAAGGCGAAAGCAAAGACACAAGTGGTGAGACAACATGCAATAAAAATCCACCATTCCAGTAAACAGCCTTGTTACACTCACAAGAGATGACTGTCAGAAATTTAGCAGGGTCATAACCAGTAATCATTTTATTTAACTGATAATCAGGCAGCTTGCTGACTTAATTGTATGTAACAGCACCCTTAGAATTCCTGTGCTCGCATAAATGCTGACAACACTACAGATTTGTATATGAGCATTCTTGCTACTCCAGTGACTTCAGAGCCTGAACATTAATTACACTTACATAATTATTGTGCTGAAAATTAATCTGAAATTCTGTGCTGAACACACGATCATTCCTTTTTCATCCGATTGACATATTTGGTTTATTCCCTCAGTCACAAATGTACAGCCACCCCTTCATCAATCTGGACTAACTGTATTACGTTAATTAGAAAGAAAGTTTAATTTCTTTTCCCTGTGTACCCAAAAGAATCAAGAGGACATGGTTGCTAAGACACACTCCTGTAGAAGAAAAGAATTTCTGCATATGCACCTCCTATGCCTAAAGATTATTGTGTAAGACTGGAAGAAGTTTAATAAGTCAGGATTCAAGTTGTGATTAAAACCAGTATGCTTGGGCATTAAGTTAGGCAAGGTTGAAATGTATGCTGCAGTAAAAGAAGTTAGGGACAAACACACTCAAAAATGGTCATTATTTTCCTAATAATTTTTACCACCTCCTAATATTCTGTATAAGCAACAATACTTACCACAGGTACAGACGTCAATTATGCAATTCCAATGCATATAGTACACAGAAGAGACAATTTCCTTTGGTAAATATTTACATCTTTATAAATAAGTTAAATTTTGATGACTTACATAATTCTGTTTTGAATTTTCAGAGTAAGATACAAAACTTTCTTAAAAAAAAGATGGAAATTTAAAATATTTCCCATCACATTCCTCTGTGAATTACCCACAGTTACTACCTCATTAATCTGCAGAAATGATTATTTTCTGCAAAATATTATGCAGCTGGTTATGATTTCAAAGATAGTTTTATATTAAGTTCACATAAGTTACCGAGGATGCAAAATGAGAGCTGTGGATTTACATTATTTATGGAGGCCCAGATGGAAAGACCCTTGTTCCTAGAAAAGCCTTACCAAAGGTAACCGATGTTTCAATGTAGGAAATTTCTAATTTTTATTTTTTTCCCGTTTGCAGTTATGCATTGGAAAAGAACTGGAACCAGTAATCTTCCATTAATCTCTGTTTTGATAGCTTAAGTAGGTTGCCTAAAGCTTGCTCTGACAATAGACCAGTTTTGAAATTCTGCTCTTTTTGTAGGACTGGCTGCCAAGGTATGATTATCACCGTTCCAGGGCATCTTAAAGACAAGAGATGTTGGGTCTTTTAGTTATGGAACCTCTTTTCCACTGGCTTTAGTCTAACTATTCACAGCCAGAAGCTTCAAGGGGATATCAGTTTTACAAAGCATATTGCTGAACAAACTGTAGTCTGGCACGTGTGAAGGCAAGACAAAAAAACAATTACTTTTTCTGTGCCAATCCACTAGCAAGCCATATACCCTAAGAAATGTTAGCACCTGTTACAACCTTTTTTCTCAGCAGTGCTGGTGCCTGTGTACAAGGATTGGTGGCCCCAACTAGAAGTGCTGGGAAATAATCTGTTGTGAGATGAGGAAGGCAAAATTTCAGTCAAAGATTGCTAGTAGCCCATGGATGCAAGAGGAAAAACACCAATATAGGATGGTATAAAATTCCAAAGGAAACAAAACAAAAACAGGGAAGATAATCAGGTCATTGGGCATAACCAGGTCATCAGGATGATTTGATGATGTCCACAGAGCCTGGTAGGAGGCTGATCGAGGGCCACACCAGGGTCTGGGTGCAATGGCCTCCTACCCTCTGCTCCTGTGGACAGTATGCAAGCACTTTGCTCCATCGCCTATTGCATCTTAGCAATCCTTTTTGTGTCTGCCAATGAATTATTTTCCTTATTAGTCTTAATATCTTTATGTCTGAAAGTTGAGTTCAAACTCATAAACGTAAAATAATCCAGTATACTTTGTATGGAAAGAGTAGAATTAACTTCTAAAAGTTCTACATAATTCTTGCGGTTTCAATTCACAGAAGACTATATTATCCCTTCACATTTTATCAATGTATATTAGTGCTATATCGGTTAAAAGGGAGACCACTTCACAGTTTATGCCTTGTCAACTTCAAATACACCCACACCGTTTGACAAGAATAAATTGTACATTTAGTTGTCATTTCAATGCTGCTGTTGTTTGAAAATATGGCTCTAAGCAGCAATCATAAATCACATTCTTTTTGTTATTAAGCCCTACCCATGCGTCAACCTAAACAACTTCAGAGTTCTTCCTTAAAAAAGGAGTGTAAGCAAAGACAGACATTTCCTAAGAAAGAGTAAAAACCAGAAATACAATTACCTCTTCAGTGATGCTTTTCCCTAGATCAAAACATCATCACATCATTACTGAAGAACAGCCACCTCTGGGGTGAAAAACAGTAGACTTCTAGTAGCAGTAAGCTTCATAAATGTGAAGAAAATGAATATATGGAATTATGATAGCTTAGATTAGCCAGCAAATATGTGAAGAAACAAGGCAAACCCATATAAGTAAACTCAATCACAAAATCCTCTGGTTATCTCCATAGCCGTTATCCCTATATTGTCCTGTTATGTACTTTGTGAAAGTAGATCTACAAACAACATCATAACTAACAGAAAGAATGAAGAGGAACCAAATCTCAGTAAGTTGGGAAATGTTACGCCACAGTCATCAATAAAGTACAGGCTTTTGACACCCAAAGAAAGCCGGAATATGAGTCTACTAAAGACTTCTTGAACACCGTGAATAGAAGAACTTGTAATTACCACAATGTAAACAAGTTTAAATATAAGCAATGCTTTAAAAATCTGTAGTTTCATTGGAAGAGGTCATACCATTATTGACCTGAAATTAGCATTTAACTCTTAGCAGATTTTATGCCTTTCTCACCATTGCGTTAAATTTACCAAATGAGAGATCTCTATTTTTTTGTAAGATCCGTTACTATTGTTGACTCTTCTACTTTGGGACAACCTCATAACTTTGATAGCTACTATCCAACGAGGATGCACTTTGTCAGTTTTCCATATTGTTTTAACTTGGCTGAACCATTACCAAACCTGATCATGTTGAAAACTAGTAAGTAAACGCTCCACAATTGTTACAACATGTACAGTTTTTCTGTGACAAATAATTTCTAATTTTATTTTATTTTCAGTAATTCTGCTTCACTTTTCCCAACCTTACTTTTATAAATAAAATATTTACAACCCAGATACTGTTCCCTGAGATTAGGCTTCATAGAACAATAGTTCTTCTAAAGGCAAGGTAACTGTGCTATATAGTGTTCCTTACCCTATTGGAGACTACCAAACTGAGGCCAAAATTTCTCTACCCAACCTCTTTAACTGGTGTCAGGCAGGGAAAGAGACTCCAGTTAATGACTTTGCAATTTATATTTGAGCAAGGATTCTCCAATTAAAATGTTACATTCAAATTAAGTTGTAATGTCAGATCTCCAGACTTAAACACTCTTTTCAGAAAGAAAAACCAATTAAGTGAAATATCTCCCTCTCAATAGTACTGAAAATAAACATTTTTGATAAAGTAAAAACTCAATAGAAAAACACAAGCAATACAGGAGAGCAATATCAATGACAATTATGTACAAATTGGTGAGCAAATAAAAGTACAAACGTCAGTTTATTATTGTCTTCTGATAACCAGAACAGTCTGGTAGTGATTCATATGTTTAACTTTAGTATCTACAGTGAAAATTTAATAAGTGTTGTCTAGGTATGATATACTTGATTTTAATAAAAAATTAACACTAAGCAGTATCTCTTCTATTGTATCTGTTCTTGGATCTTAACAAATAACCTTAGGGGAAAAAAAAAACCACCCCCCACAAAAAAAAAAAAAAAACAAAAAAAAAACCCAAAAAAAAAAAAAAAAAAAAAAAACTCACAAAATTCCTGACTAAAAACCATTACCAGAANTAACAAATAACCTTAGGGGAAAAAAAAAACCACCCCCCACAAAAAAAAAAAAAAACAACAAAAAAACCCAAACAAAGAAAACAAACAAAAAAACTCACAGAATTCCTGACTGAAAACCATTACCAGATAGATAAAATCATTAGCACTCTCTTCTGACAGATTTGAAGCCAACCTCAGACTGGAAAGGGATATTGCAAACCTTTCAGTTTAGGGTTTTTTTTTTGCAATAAAGTCAGTTCTGAAGAGCATCCCTTTTACCTCTTAGTAAGACTGAAGGCCACCAAGATAAACAGGCACAGCAGCAGTGCTACTGCTCTTGGCAAACTACAGGAAGTGTTGGTTGTGACACAGATGACAGTGACAGGCTGACACTGTAGATTAATTTACAGTTAAAGTGTTTCTGATATCCTGATCATCAAGCCAGACCATCTGCAATGAGCTATTAGTGCTTAAGGCACAGGAAGAAACAGAGACGTTACCTCACCTCACCAAAGGCAGGGAATGACTCTGGTCTGGAAACATCAAAAAGCTATCAAAAAAAACACCATCAGGCCCACTTTCTATTTGTGTTGGTTTATTTTGTTGTTTTTTTTTTTTGTTTTTTTTTTTTTTTTTTGTTGTTGTTGTTTGTTTATTTTTGTTTGTTTTTTTTTCTCTTTGTTTTTTTTTTTTTGTTTTTGTTGTTTGTTTGTTTTTGTTTGTTTTTTTTTCTCTTTGTTTTTTTTTTTTTGTTTTTGTTGTTTGTTTGTTTTTGTTTGTTTTTTTTTCTCTTTGTTTTTTTTTTTTTGTTTTTGTTGTTTGTTTGTTTTTGTTTGTTTTTTTTTTTCTATATAGTTGCTCTTTTTTATTTTATATATCCACCCTATAGGAAAAGCTGAAATTTTGCCTGCCTTGAAAATTGTCTGCAACCACAAGCAAACATATTTTTCTTCCTAATCTGGGAAAGCTACAATTTCTAAGCTTTGACTAACAGAGAGATATATGGGACCAAAGGATAGAAAAATATTCTAATTTTAAAGGCATAACTATACCTTTCTTGGAAAAACATATGCATTTCCTGAGGCTTGGTGAAAAGCCATCAAATAAACAGGTTTTTGTTTGAGACAGACACTGAATTAATTGTTCCAAACCCAAAGTTCAAAGAGTGCCACCATTCCACAGCCAGGAATACATACTATAGTTGTTGTTTTCAACCCTGTGTCAGAGTATAAAATCTCTGGTAGCAAATACTGGTCAAGCAAAATTGCTTGAACAAACCGTATTTATTTTACAATTCTTTTCTCTTCCATTTCTTATGCCTTAATTTATCCCTTTTTATGCCATCTGCACATATATATATATTTTCATATTTTCAGTAAATCAGGGATGCTGTGAAGCTTACAGGACAAGATGCCATTTATGAAACAGTGACGAGTTGGCATATCTACAACTGGTAGAGGTTAAAGGGGAGATAGACAAACCAAAGCTGGAGTTCCTAGTGCTCCATTACTAAGCCTGAGAAAATATAAATTTATTTATAAATAAATTGTCAAAACAAAGCACTTAATATGTTGGCTTATGTTACAAGTCACCGATGCCCTTGGGCTAAGAGAATTTGTGAGAACGCTATTGATTTTCTTTCCTCTTCTGACTCACTGCATATTTTATACTGCATATTTCTGGCTGCTTAGGCTCCTTTTCAAAGTTGTTCATTTTCCAGGATAAATACTGATGGGAGCATTTCACTCATTCTGAATTTCAGAGTTGATTAACAGTGAGTAAATCTGTGGAAATTAAAATGAGCTTTATCATTACAACTCTGTGGAAAGCAGTAATATCTAGGGATGGGTCACAAAACTGACTTTGAGACTGACTGAATATAAGCTTTTAAATGATACAGATGTGCCAGTGCTGAATGTTCACTGATTATAAAATATAGAGAGATAAAAGAAGTGTTTTCATAGTATTTAAAGAGCTCAAAGATCATAACTTTAACTGGTAAAACCAAAGACAAAATAAACAGCTTCCAATAACTGAAATCAAATTAATGTAAAATGACAAAATTTTCCTCCTTTTTAAAATAAAAAAAAAAAAGAGAAATATTATTTCATGAGCTTGAGCTTCCAAAATACCATCCAAACCTCTTTCTGAGGCCACTCAGTTTTATGCAGTGCTTCCTTCTCTGGAATTTAAACTTATTTAGTAGTGGAGACCAAGCCAAAAAATTGTACAAGAAAAATCTGACTGCAAATATAGATCTGAACTTGTTATAGAATTAAACTATCTTATTTAAGTTTTTAGTAGAATAGTCTGAAGGTTTTGCTCCTTACAAGAAAATTAGGCAATGAGAAGAAGACTGGGAAATAAATCTAGCTTTCCATATGACAGTTCATTTAAATCTGAATGGAAAAACCTTAAAAATTGAAACTTCTCTTAGCTCCAGTTTTTCCTTCATCATGACTATAGTACTTCATCTTTAATGTCTAAGAATTTGCTTCCCTCTCTACAGTGTTATTTCACATTTTGCAAAATGCAGTGTTTCTAAATTATATTACACTTTAACAGGGGACCTCAAAAGAGTTTAAATGGCTTTAAGTACAGTTTCCTGTATGAATGATAATTTCAAATATATAGGTAAGATGGAAGAAATTAATATACACATTTAGAGAAGTTATCTCTTCAGCAAGCAGCAAGCATATGATCAGGATTTTATTTTTTTTACAACTATTGTATTTATAATTTATTAACTTCCATCATTACCTGCAGTTCTCTCTTTCTGAATGTGTTATATACCTTTTCCATTTGCTGAAAAGGATGTTTTGAAACATACTGGCAAGCCAGGGTAAAGTATATGAATAATTTTTGGTTATGATTTCATACTCAAATTATTCTTTGAGTTTGAAACTAACTAATTGCCAAGTGAACCAAGGAAAACTACCAGTTTTAAGACTGCTAATAGACATTGCTACAGGAAATCTGAACAGGGTGGAAGATACTGAATTAGCCATTTTATAACTCAGATAAAATAGCATGCAGAGAAGTTAAACAGGTGGTTGTTTTTCTCTGTGATTTTGTTTCCTAAGGGATTATTTCTATTTCCTTATACTCAGGTTTAGGTAGATTAATGGTAATCTCAATGCATTCTTTTTTTTTTTTTTTTTGTTAAGAAGCACGGGAATTCTAAGTTTTTTT
>NDXB01014587.1:54191-67079 GCA_002631895.1 Agapornis roseicollis
AAGAAAAGAGGGAAAAAAAAAAAAAAAAAAAAAAAAAAAAAAAAAAAAAAAAAAAAAAAAAAAAAAAAAAAAATACATGGCCCAGTTTTTCCTGAAAAATGTAGCACAATCCTAGTTTCACTTTCACAACTTTAAAAAAGTGATAGTTTTCAAGTTTGTATCACTTGTGTTTGAGCAAAGGAAAGGACAGTAAGACTGAGAACTAGGCTTCTTTCCAGGTCACTGTCTGAATTATTTCTTGCTAGTCAAGATTATCCACTGAATTATTTCCATAGCTTGATATTTTAGTCTGTATATTATTTGTTAAAAGTTAACCAGAATGAATGTTTCATAACACAACAGGACCTTGCACTGTGAATGTCAACAAACAGTGCCCAAACTATATGGCATTTGTTTTCATTTGGGAAGACAGAGATCGCTTGTGTAGTAACTGTAAAAGCTTCTTCACCAAAACATTCCTCTTAGGAGCTCATTTATGACAGTGTAATGAACTCATAAGGAACTCCAGCTCATATAAAATCAAAGCCAACAGATATATGTAAACCACATTTCTTTGGCATTTGCACTCCAAGATCAACACACAAATTTCCTGTTGAATGAACAAAAGATACTAATTGAAAAATTTCAGTCACTGTTCCTAGCAGATACCTAGAGCAGACTATTAGGATGAACAGTGTGAACTGTTTAAAAAGCAGCAGTGAAGTAACACTACAATCAAAACACGGACGGGTCATGTCTCACCATGCCATATCAGTTTTAAAATTTCACCTCTTGGAAGTTTATGCATAAACTACATGCAACCGCCAGTCCATTGGATCATTTTTTTAAGTCTTCCCCTAAGAAGTGCTCTCATAAACAACTTGGAAACCTGCCATTCATCCATGGTATTTTATACATAATTACAGGAGCACAGTTTCAGTCGTAATCTCTAAACATATGGAAAATAAGAGTTTACAAAGGGAAAGAATTGCAGCATCAGTCCTGCAGGTCTTAAATTTACAGGCTTCAGCAGATGTTTAAGCTGCAACCTTTCAGAGATATATAGTTAGTGCCTTATGAAAGAATTATTCTATGATCAAGGCTTCTTGAGACATTAATATAAGAAGAGCTATCACTATCACTAAACCCTACAAATCTACAAAATACTTACTATGAAGTGCTATCAGTATTAAATAGATCCTTCCTTCTTTGTTGCTATTATTACTGATTATTCCATTTTGAAGTAAAGGGACAGACATTCTTCATAGTCTGAGTACTCCACTTACAAGAGGATGCAGACTTTGTAAAAACACAAATATGTCTGCATCTTATTTAAATCATGCAGAGGATGAATAAAGACTACATTAATGGCAAAGTTTAGACTAACATGGTCTGAATAACTCATCAAAAAATGTCAAATGCCTTGGCAGGAGTTTATTAATTTAATTAAATTACATTTAGTTTTGTTGGCAAGTTACAGTATGAAGTTAATGAGAAAACCCAGGCTTTAGAACAAATATTGCTAGAATCTGCTTATAATAGGTTAAATAGCAAGGTTACATTTCTGTGATTCTAAAGAAAAATCAGCTCTGAATCGGAGCTGCAGCCAGTATGTGTAGCACTATTAAGGGCCCATAAAATAAATCACAAAATTTATTTTCTCTATTAGAAGAACATAAAATGAAATGTTAACCTTCAGTCTTTTTCCTATTAACTCAGTGTATGGAAGAAGAATCAAAAGGCATATAAGAACTGGAACTTCCTTGCCATATTCTGCTTTTAAGAAAGGAGAAGAAAAAATAAAGGAGAAAATGTTAAAAACCTAATACTAGTTTAACGGTCTGAAGATGAAAGGTTTAATAGATTTCTGTGGTTTTCCAAGTGTGGTTTAGCATTTAGAGAAGAGTGAAAAATGCTTTATAACTTGGGCTGAAATTTTGTACTGTATGGATGCAGTTAAAAATATAAATTAATAACCTGAAATACAAGCCAAACATTTTGAAATCCAGTCATGTCTGAGAAGCAAATTAATTCACAAGACTAACTTTTAGGTTCCACTTTTGGGTATTCCTACATTTCAATGAACAAAAAGAAGAGCATACCCCTTTTAGCATGTTTCAAAAGTCTGTATTTATAAATACAGTGGAGCTTTCATATTCTACTCTATAGAAAGGTTACAGTGCTATACATTTTAGCACTGCACTGTGTTCTTTTTATTGGTGCTATTATACAGTAGGTTTGCATTCCCCTTTGCATAAAAGATGGTGATTTGAACAGTGCTTACTGTACAGATTAATCAGATTTCATCACTGCAGTACCATACATTTCTATTACGTCTGACTTTTGGCATCCTCATACTTGGCAAGACAACACAGCAAAACCTGCAAGATAGTCAGCTATCTCTGCCCTCACCCAGTACATCACCTAAAAATGAACTCAGAGTAATGCTCTTTTAAATTGTTGCCACTGCTGACTACTCTGTAGTGGCCAGTGAACTTTGACTACATATACATAGTTTAATCAGAACTCACCGAGCAATTGCAGTGACCTATGAGACACACTGTGACAGACAATATACAAATGTTGCATGAAGGACCATGCACCATCTCCAGGAATTACTTGTTACATTCTTAATAATGCCGACTTTAATATGGTAAAGCCACACAGAAAAGCAGAATGCTTGACAGATGCAAAGAAAACAAGATAGAATGCTAGGAAAGCAAACTTCTGTGACCTCTTCTCCCTTTCTGTGGGAATGGACGTTCTGATTACTTATTTGCCACTACCTGAAAATGTAAAAGCTATATTGAAATGAGGCCAGAATGGTGAAATATTAGCTGCAAAAATGACAATGTTCTTTGTTGGTGATTTATTCTAGCTTCAGTTAATGTGTTTTCTTAAGATTTTGGATAGTGTCATCTTCATTCTAAATTGTTAAGTTTCAGACATGCAGCTATATTATTAAAAATTCCTTTTGATAGAATTAGACTATCATTACCAGGTAATGAGAAGAACATTACTGACTTTGTGAGGGAATATGTCTTCCAGGATTTTCATCTAAATTAAACTTTGGTCTGACTAAAAAGAATAAATTGTCTCTGAAGTCTACTGTTTCCTTGGTGATACTTTTTATTCTTGTGTCATAATGCAAGTAAAAGAAACATTTGAAACTTTTCTAAGATTACTTTCCAATACTGCAAAATATGAGGATCAGACAAAAACTGAATGATGCCAAGTGAATGGAGAAGAGAGCATGCAATTATGGTTAAAGTGGGATTAAATAGTTAAAGGTTAAGTGCAAGCATGACATAAGAGCAGGGAAAAAAAGGAAAGGAAAAATTTCACTGTGCTTCTTTTCATAACTCATAGATACAAGTTCTTTAAGTCACAGATATTTTATGTGGATCATCTATATATATACACATAAAGCAATAGAGAGTTCTGTCAAGTTGCAAAGAGAATCAACTGACTGTTTTAAATTACACAAATTACTAATGTGGAAACACACATGGAAGGAAGGTAGAAATATTATTTTTTTAATTAGATGTTAAAGAAAGTTATTTCTGTATAAGAAAATACAGCTTTGTTGGGGTGCATGTACCTTCTCAGAGATTAGTATTCTCTTTCTCTCTCTTTCCATGCTGTATAGAATATTTTTAGTGATATCTATGTATACACGTAGGAGTGGAAGAGCAAATGGCAATACTATAGTACAAGTTTGTGGAATCCAAATACAGATACATACTAATTTATCTTTCTTCTTCAAAGAGAACTAATTTATTATCTGGAATTTGTAATAAATAAAAAACTACAGAGTTTTTTTATTTATTACAGAGAAAAGTCATACACCAAAGGAGTACATGAAGAACAGAATAAATTATCTAACAGTAAGAAATCCAATCCAAAGAACTTCTTCGTATACCTACTGCCTGTTCAAAGTGGATAAAAATTATATGAAAATCTAATTATTTTCAAGAGAGTCAGGAGGGAAAAATGAAATCAAGCATTTTGTCCAGAACACATTCTGTTATATAAAAGAAGCGATGCAAGTATAGCAGTGGGGAGCTTTCAAAGCAGTTCGATCTGAAAAACACCAATATCTTTAAAGAAAGAACTCATTTCAATAGTCATACTGACTAACATCAATGACAACAGAATCTCTTTGAAGAGAAGCTCCTGGGTTTACCTTTGAGAACACTCATAAGTGTATGTGCTCGCCTCTTTTGTATTCTGAGAAACTTCCAGAAGCAGAACTCCTGAAAGCACATATTTATTCTAGGGCAGTGTATTGCTGTTTTTTTAGAACAGTTTGTCAGGTGAGTGTCACCATTTCGTAACTGAGAGTCATTAGGATCAGAGACAGCTAGCTCTTTAAGGATCCATATGTAGAATCACTCTTCATGGGGCAGATGATTCTCTATCACATTGACATTATTTTATGATGATGTGCTACAATTTCAATCAGGAAAGGTCAGAGCTGGCACTAAAAGAACAGTGATTTATTATGCAGAGGAAGACTGCATTGCAACCCATAAAGCACTCAGTGCTACCATTAAGACAAAACCTACAGTCAGAATAGTACTAATACTACTGTCCAACGATATTTAGCTGCTGCCCTAGTGGGCAGAATAATCCCATTTATTTTAGCAATTTAAAAAATACAGTTCTGTGCTTTTTCATTCTCTCCTAAAGTAATAAATAATAATTTGATTAATAACAGCCACAGCCACTGTCCAACCTTGATTCCCACCCACCACCTCCCACCCCCCAGTTGCCTGGTACTCTTTCAAGTAATAATGAAATATTAAAAGCTTTTTATTGGAAGAGGGCAGAAAGATAGAAAATTCCCTAAGCATATGTGACTATTATGCTGCAAACTCCATTAAGTACATCCTACTTTTTAAATTTTGTGTGGACTTACTAAGAAATATGAGAGGACAGATAAACCTTGATAAATCTGTTACAGAAGAATAGCTCAATCAATATTCTGAGAGAAATATTCACTTGTCTGGAAACATATATACCTAATTAGGGATCTAATTTTGGATCAAATTCTGTGCAACTGTGTGGGCAGCCATAATAATGGCATAGCCAAGAAAGCAAGGTGCAGTCACAGTGACTAAATAGCAGTAGGAGGTGATGTACCTTGGCTCTCTCTGTTACAGAGTAAAGCGCATCTGTGGGCTGTTGGCTTGTGTGAGGACTCAAGGTCATTATCTAGACAGAACACTAATTTCTTTCAGAAGAATTCTTACACTATGAGTTGAAATAAGAAAACATTAAAAAGTTACTATCTATGACAGATTTGCCCACAGGTGAACATTTACTTGGACTTTACATTCATCGTAGCAGGAAAAATGGTTGCAGCTGGATTAAAACGTGTGTATTGCCTTGCTTATTCAATGGATCTACAGATCATTGTGTCCAAATATAGTGTGAAGAATAATAGGAAGTAGTAGTGAAAAAGAGTACGGCTAATATAGATGGAAGTTCTCTGATTGTCTTTAACTCATCACCCCAGAATATCTCCCCAAATTCCAAGGACTGTTTATTAATTTTCAGCTTCTTTCGCCAATGCAATGAATACTTCATTTAGATGGTACTGATTTAGCAGAATACCTAGCTGAGCTCTAGCCAGTGGTTTCTCACTCGAAAAGCATACCTTAATAATACCTTTTATTCCTATGTAGAAACTACTTTAAACACCATTTACAATCAAAACAGAATTTTCCTTCTAATCTCCTGTCTTCAATTAGTGTGACATATTATTGCATAGCATGCATTAAAATATTAACTTTTCATTCTTATCAGCATCATTAGGACATTTCTTAAAGTCACATGTTCATCTTCAGTAACAGTATTATCATAAGTGCTAGCAGAAATATCTTTAAAAATAGAAGCCAATCCTAAATGAGAAAATCAAACATATGAATATTTAAATTTCTTGAAAATTCCATTTATGGACCAAAAAGTCAGAGTTATATTATTTTATTTATTCTTGAGCAATGGGAAAGCAAACAAGCAAGGCAAGATGTCTCTGATGTTATGTGGAGCCTGGAAAACTTGAGACCATGGAAGAAGTCAAGAAAGGGTATCAGGCTTTAAAAGACTAAGAGACTTCTGTGGAGCAAAGAGGTCTGAATATAGGTAAGACAGCCTCAAGCAAACCAAGACTCTAAGGAGTTAATACATTGTTACAAAATTCCAGTATCAGAAAGTAATCTCATAATTTCCACTGTGGAAAACAGTTACAGGTGCCCCTTGTGCTTCAAAATTGTTATTTTTCAATGATAAATAAAAGCTTCCAAATAGCTTGGACCATATTAATTATGTGGAAAATCATCACAGGTTAAGACACAAGAAGTACTGCCTGAATATGCTAATAAGCATCTTCATTAAGTAAGGTCAGAAAGTGCATCTGTGCCAGAAACCAGAAAAGAATAGCTATGTGCCAATCTAAATCACGAGATCATTGTCCTCTCTTCTCTTGCTGGAGACATTTTTATTAATTTTTTATTTTAATTTAACCAAATGACAGTTTCTGCAAGCAATCACTGCTATTTTCTGTATTGAAACAGAAATAGTAATGTTTCTTTGAAATTAATGAAGCCTTCTGGTGAGCTCTGCACCCTGGTGAAACAAATACACTTCGCAAGCAGAAGCTATACTATTTGGAAACTCAATAGCAGGAGGAAAAATGCATGAATGTAATAAATTTGAGTACTTTAAATAATGTGTGACCTAATATACTCTTTTAAAATATTAACATTCCAAATTATGAATGATTCCATTTATACCTGATATATGAGATGCTTCAACAACTTCCATTATTACCTATGATAGCTGTTTCAGAATTGCTGATCCTGACAACTTTACTGAATTGACTGTAAATCTAGAGAAAATGTACCCCAAAAACTAGTTGGCTACATAAGGGAAAATCCACAAAATTGTTGAAAGGTCCTAAAATAGATGCTAAAAGCTTACTTATGACTAAGATATATATGCCAAAATATATATTACTCATTACATGTTGTAAAGACAGGGTAAGTAGGTTATGAATTCACATCTTACATTACAATACAGTATTTATGGTTAAGCTGCCTTATTTCTAGCATAGTAACTTCAAAATCCATCAAGCTTTATACTTATGCCTAAAGCAGAGAGATCAGAGAGAAAAAAAAAAAAACAACCAAACTGTTCATATTTAAGAAATAAGACCCTCTAAAAGCAACACTTGTTAAACTGTGTGTGTTTGAATTATATAGCAGAAAAAATTACAGTAGTAAAGACAAAACCTTCATCCAATCATCAGAATGCACAAAGCACATTAAAAATCTCTCCAACAGGTGTTCTTTTACTGTAAAAATTGTCTGAATTTGTTTTGAATGCCAAGGAGTTTATTTTTGTGACTGTCAAAGCTTTATGTTTATAGGAAAGTAGAGAGACTTAACAGGCAGCTCTGATGCCAGAAAGGCATGGAACTCTCAAACTAACTTAACTTGGATAACCTCATTATTCTTATTGAACTTAGGCTCAAAACATAACTGATTCCTGCAATGCATTTGGAATATCTACTTTGTGAACAATCTATGTCTGCTTTGTCAATATAAATACTACTTTCTTTTCTTGTGCTTTTTATTTTTATAGCTAATATCCACCAGCCAGAATGTCCTTTGTAAGTCTTAATTTGTCCTACCATCAAGAACAAGCTCTCTTTGAAAATGAATTCCATCTTATCTTTTTGCTGTCTACTACCCTCTAGATCATTTGTTTTTTTAAGTAAATACTGAAGTGATGTTGCCACTTTCTGTAAATTGCTGCTTCCTTGTTTGTATTGCAGTTCAGATAGATTTTGAAGCCTTGACTTCAGATTCCAAAGCTCCTACACATTAAGTTCCTTGGCACTTAAATCTTTTTGACTCCACTAATTAGTTTCTGCAATTTCTGACTCTGGTTTTGTTTATCCTTCTATTTAATTGAACATGTATCAGTTCATGCTCACTTATTCCAAGATCATTCTCTTTGACCAGTTAATAGTATGCCCTTCCCTTGTGTCGTGGTTTAAACCCAATTTCACTGACTATTGAGAGTGAAGGTGTCTAATGGCTAATACATCTGAAAGTATGAAGTTTCTCTCAGTATTGGCAGCACTTGCTCAAGTTGATATGTCTAAGTGTAATGTCTACTGTAATGACACAGATCTCGGCAGAATTCCTCTTGCCATTACATTAACAATCTCTGCATCTATTTAAATCTGTCCATGGAAACTGGAGCAGAACCAAACATTGGCTTAAAGAATGATTTCTTGCAATCCTTCTCAATGTCATTTTCTGATTCTTACCCTGTATTGTTTAGAGGTGTTCCATCCCTCTGATCATATTTTGTCATTTCTCACATACTTTTCTTCGCATTTGTATTCAACAGATATTTGTGCTATTTTTCTAGTCTTTTATTTGATTGAACAACATGAATTATTCCTTCCAATTAAATACTCAGAGTTAGAACCAAATATAATGTAAGAATTGTTGCACAATTTTAGAGGACAACAGATTTGGAAAGCATAGAAAGAAAGTTATTCTTGTACTGAGTTTTGGTCAAAATGGGTAAGTACTTGGAAGAGAACTTCACAAAGACACTGGGAAGCTGGACTTGACATTGACTGCTCACTTTCTTTTCAACTCAAAACGCAT
This sequence comes from Agapornis roseicollis, assembly GCA_002631895.1. NCBI lineage: Eukaryota > Metazoa > Chordata > Aves > Psittaciformes > Psittacidae > Agapornis > Agapornis roseicollis. The sequence goes on from NDXB01014587.1 coordinate 62,861, forward strand.
TCTCAAACACTTGCTGAGATTCAGTTCCCATCCAATGGCAAGCATGTCACTGCATGTAATTTGATTTCAATCACTGTTTCAAACAACAACAACAAAAAGATCATATTTTCAAAACCCAGCACACTCCTTTTAAGCAGCACTTCAGAAAATCAGATCTTTTGATACAGTAAATTAACAACCGGCTTTTCAACCCTTCACAAAACTGAAAATGTATCTTCCATTTTTAATGCCATTTCATTTTCAATCCTCAACTTTAAGAACACGTCATCCTGCATGACCATGACAGCAGCAGAGATTTTCAGGAATTCCTCTATGCTTCAAATTGTAGATTTTACTTAATTACAGTCCAGAGCACATAACAAATAAGTAGATTCATGTTTTAAACATGCCATGAGCAGCACTAACAGAGAAAGAGAATTTAATAACTCATGGTGCAGTTAACTTCAGCTAAGTTAACGTTAACAGCTTTGTCACAGACAACGTGTGTTAAACAGACCAGTGAATCCTATGTTTGAACTTCAGAAGCAAGCAGTAAACATATGAAGCTCACTGCACCCTGGGTAAATTCATAACAGTACACATCCAAAATCTGCCTTTTATTACACTGACAACACATTTTTTGCATGAAAAATAGCACAAAATGGATGATGAAAAAGGTTATTAATTTCTTTTTCTAGTTTACTTCTTCAGGTTGCTTGATTTTTAGAGTGGCAGAGTAATCACCTATCCTTCAACCTCAAAATACTTACAACAGTACAGATCTTACCTGAAAAGCTGATGAAAACAATAATTTCAAAGTAGAATGTTATTTTGCTCTTATGTAACTGCAGTGTGCCCTCTATTACTGCTTTTATTTAAAACCTCCAGAATTACAGCATCTTAAGACCAGAGCTGTGTGGAAGACTGCTGTCTCCACATCTTTACACCACAAAATATCACTGTCTAAAACCAAAGTGTGATCTGTCCCCACAGTCATTCCAAACATCACAGGGAAAAACAAAGCCTGTTCTATACATCTGAAAAACTATCTGTATGCTGGGACTGCCCTTTCTGTTTTCAGTCCTGCTCCCCAGCTTCCAATCTGCTACTTCTGCTTTCTATTCAATCCTTTTTTCCCTTTTAACTGAACAACTTTAGCAGGGTTTGAACTCAGTTTTTCTCGCTAATTCAATCCTGGCTTAATATTATAAAAAATATCAAATTTGTATGTGCCAGAAAAAAAGAGAGATAAACGAGTTGCAGAGAATTCGTCAGAACTACATCATCGAAACATTTGATTTTACAAGCTTAAAAGCCTCCAGCACTCTGTAACAATGTTGTGCATAGCCTCTATGAAAACAAAATGAAAATAACATGGATATTTTCATAGAACACTTATAACAGAAAAAAAGTCTAAAGATGCAAACCTTGTCTAGAAGCAAAAAAGCTGATGTGGATTACCTTTGACTTCTTGTTCACTTCATTAGCAATACATGATACCATACGGTTTTGACAGGAAAATAAAAGGAATTAACAAAACAGTAACTGAAGACATGTTCCAACTTTAGATCCCAATTATAGCCCACATTGCTTAAAGCTAAGAAATGTGCAAACATCTAACACAAATGAAGAAGAGAAATGTAATGAAAAAGACAACATGACATGAGCAAATCGAAGCAGAAGCAGCTAATTAAACCTATACAACTGTAATGCAGAGGAGTTATTCAGAGAGGCAGAAATTAGTGATAAACTTGCAGTGCACTCATGCTGAAAGAAGATTTAAAATTAAACAACCTGCAAAGCACAAGATACATGTAGGTTGGGGGTTTTGCATAGCTAGCATTACATTTTCTTCCTCAGCTGTAACCTACTATGCCAGCCAGTTTACATACCACAGATTGCACTGGACAGGTTTGCCACTGCTGCAGGGTTTTGATAAAAAGCCGTGTTGTGCACATTGTGAAATACCTTTTTTCTCTGGAAATTATTAATAACAACCAAGAATAAGTATATTTAAAAGGAAATGTTAATTTCACTTACTATGAAGGCTCATTTTGTAATTAAAATAATCTGCAGAACTTCCTACTTGACAGTAAGGTCAGAAAGTATTGATCTACAACCTAGCTATGGAATAAAACAGCCTGTACAGCAAAATGAACTTGACACCAGAAAACTAGGGACCTGACATGGCTCATGAATGCTGTTAGTTTTTGGCATATGAAGTGCAACCACAATGAAGTAACATGGTAATGAAGTTACAGAAATCAGGAGAGAGACACTAAATTAACACATCACCCCAGATGCTCCAGGAGTCCTGTCTTTTCATGAGTGACTCTGTTATCATGTACGTCTGCTTGTTCCCACTCCATATTTCTGCAAATCTGTATGGAACTGAAAATCCTCTAGATTCATAGGGCTTGAGATTTACAGACTTCCTCTTCAGTTTTTTAAGATTCGCTACGAAGTGAAAGAAAAGTAATGAAGAGTTGCAGTAGTAGTTTATTGCCTGGAAGGACATTCTTTATACGGAGGATTTTCTGCAAGATGCTAAGGTTTTATTTAAAAGTAGTCTGTAACATGCTCTCCTTTAGGTATGTCCACAACAGTTCAATGAGCTGATATCATGTTAATGATGACATTGAAATGAGGCTTAATCAGAACAGCTTTGTGTATTTGTGTATTCCACCTGCCTTATCACCATTACAGACAAATATTTTTGTAACAATTTGTCATAAACTGGATTTTAGATGAAGTGAAAATCCATACTTGATTCCCAGGCTTCACTGACTACACAGATATGACCTTCTCCCCTTCTTCTTTCCAAAGTATTTCTCTATTTGGCAAAACAAAAGATTGAGCAAAACAGGAAAACAAACTCTTCTGTAATTCATTGTTGTGCAACTCACTGAGCTTGAAAAAGCATCGTGGATTGAACTCCCCTCACAGATAACTACATGTCTGTATTTACAATGTAGATTTAACTCCTAAAATATCATGAAGTCTTCTGTAAATTTCCTTTTCTTTGAATGCTGATTTCCTTCAAAAGAGATTTGGAGGCAGCACTCACAAATGCTGTGAGAAGTCTTGGAATATTTCAAAATGCAATCACCTATAGTATTTATGTACTTTAAAGGATAATTTTGGCAAAATCCTCTATGTCAATGTAGTTAAAATATAGTAAATCTTTCAGAACTCTTTTCTTGTGGGCCATTTAAACCCATCACTAGCCCTACTATCAGACCCTATTATCAGACCCTACCACTGGCAAATTCTCTCAGTTATTACCTCTCTGAAATGAAGTCAATCCTAGGTCTCCTTTCCCTATATGAAATAGAACTCAGTCTGGAAAAAGAAAAAGTCCATTTTAAGAGCCCACGAATCACAAACTGGGTGTTTGCACACAGGTTATGAATATTTAAAGCACAGAACCCCACTGACTTTCAAAGTTTAAAATACTCAGGCATTTGGACATCTGAAAAATCAATTGAACCTAACAATAATTTTTCAAATTACTTATTAATTTATAAGTAGTCAACACTCACTCTGGCATGAGAGAAAATAACAAAAAAAGGATAGATTTTGTATTAATAATTTAGAAATTTTATGACACTGCTTAGCAAAAGTAATTGTAATGACTAGCATTTCTTACTTTTTTCTGCAGATCCTTTCATGGTTTTTGACAATTTCTTGTCATCAGTGCCTTGTTTTAAAGCTTCCTCTAGAGAAAGCTTACTAATGAAAAACAATGAACTACTTTTTCTCTCAATATCTATGAGTTTCTCACAATAAAACTAAATTGTTCCTCCTAATCTGAGTTGTTATCCACTACCTTTGTAAGAACAGATGCATCAATTATTTCCCAGTGATCACTTCCGCTGATCTCACTTTACTTAGTTCTTTGCTACTTATCATGTTTACTGAAGAATTCACTAAATTTTTTTTCATTTAAGCCACTGAAAACATCGAAATAGTCCTTAAAACATTCCTCATATGCTTGAAATAGTCTATCTGTGAGACATGATCTCAGTTTTTTATTGTAGATTTCTTCTTATGCTTTGTACTGAATTTGATTTGCCTGGTACTCCTTCTAACAGTCAGTGAAGCAGTGTGATTATGCTTGAAAAATAAAATCAACTGAAGGATTTGACAGAAAATGCCTACTAGTACCTTAGTGTTGTAGTTTGAACCCAGCCAGACAGCACGTTCACCCACTCAACCCCCCCTTCCTGCCCCCCCCCCC
>NDXB01014587.1:67181-89812 GCA_002631895.1 Agapornis roseicollis
CCCCCCCCCCCCTTTCCTCCCCACTCCCAGAGAAACACCAGCTACTAAAGAGAAGAAAAACTGACTGCAACTGCTGAACCCAGGACACTTAGGTAAGTATCAAAACTCCTGTTTGCTCAATTAATATTGATGCTGGTGCTGAAGGCTGCATTTCGCTATTCACATTAGCTTTTCAGAATACTTTAGGAAAAACAAGCATCTTAGAATGGGTTTTTTGACATAAACAATGCTGAGATATTATAGAAATATATCAAACGTTCAGCAACACCTGCAATTTCTGTCTTTTTTAGATAATATCCACAGATCTCTGAAATACTACATAGATTTGGAAATTAAAAATTCAGATAAGGCAAAGAATAACACTGACAACCAAAACAGCCTGAATCACAGGACTGATATTCTTGACTTGAACAAAGAAGGGTAGATCACAGAAAGAGACAGGTGCTTGATTTTAATTTTATCCATTGCTTTTAACAGTCAATCCCTTTGTAACTCTATGGTGGCATCTGTAAATAAGAAAAATCATATAGCTCAAAGGGAATTTCAAAGGTCATTTCTTCTCTTCCCCATTACCAGTGTTTGTCTAACCTTTTCCTAAATGTTGTCAGAAATGGTCAGCAAACTATACCAATGCTTCTGCATCTTTACCACTAACAAAGTTTTCTTCATATCAATCTGAATCTCTCTTACTGCAGTTAAGACCTATGATTTTTTATCTATGCTGGATAAGCATGAGAAATAGCTTGTTTCTGTTTTCATAGAAAATGTCCAACAATTTCCATTTGAAAATTCTTATCACATTAATTCTTATCACATGCTTCATCTTATCCTCTTTAGCCCCAATAATACAGCTCCTTTAATCTTTCCTTCTGTTGTGTCTCCTACCATTCCTGCTATTTCCTTTTGACTCACCAAAATGATTCTTGGATGGACAATATGGGCAAAGACCTTGAGCTGATCCCCCGTGACAGCTGAGTGCAGGAAAAAGGTTGCTTTTTGCATCCAACAAAACACAAATTCATTTTCTATGCGCCACAGTACAGGTTGCCTTGCTGGTAATAATGTGCCATAACAAATTGTGTTTAGCTTGTAAGTCATAAGCAGTTTTCAGGCTCTTCACCAAAAACCCTGCTATCTAGACAATTTTTCTTGTTCAGTGGAACATCATCTTTTAACAGATAGAATCATGTTCATTTTGAACTATGTCCCTGACTTACTTGCAGTTTCTCCCAGCCTTATGTCATGAATATGTGTACTTCCTTCCCTATCTTCCAGTCATCTATGATGATATTGAGTAACAGGGCTCAAGGTAACCCCATTCGGTTTCCACTTCTATTTTGACAGTTGGCAGCTCCTCTCATTAAATGGTGTTTCCTCTTCAGTTTAAACTTTATTATTTACAACACTTTGATCAGTCACAGAGAAGCAGCCAAGGATGTAAGTGTGGAAAATGTCATGTAGAATTATAATGCAGAGGAAAAAAAAATAAAATCAGTATCTTTAAGTTATAATGATGGGGGGGGGGGGAGAGGGGGGGGGGGGTGGTGGTGGTGGTGTTGGACGGAGAAAATAAAAGGATAAGAATGATCTAACTTTACATTAGTATCTTCTGGAGTGCTGCATGCAGTACAGGGCTAACCAGTAAAAGTGAGACTTGGACGTACTGAAAGGAGTCCAACATAGGACCATGAAGTGATTAAGAGACTAAAACATCTCTCATACAAGTTGAGCTTAACAGAACTGTAACTGTTCAAGGAGCCAAGGCTAGGGGGGGAATCATATGAATGTGTATAAACACCTGATGAGGGTAGTAAAGATGATGGAGCCAGACCCCTCCCAGTGGTATCCAAGGACAAGAAGCAATGGGCTCAAACTGAAACTTACGAAACTGCACATCAGCTTTTTGATTTGTTACTGTGAGAATAGTCAAAAATGGCAACAGGTTGCCCAGGGAGCCTCTGGAATTGCCATCCTTCCAGATCTACAAAACCCAAATGGACACAGCCCTTCACAACCTGTGCTAGGTGACTGCTTTCTGAGCAGGTGTTTTGAACCAGATGACCTTCAGTATTCTACTACTCTGTATTTCTTTTTTTGAGTTCACAGCTGGTTGATCATTTCCCTCTGGAATTGCACCTCCCTTTTCCTAAAATAATGCATTATGCGTATTTTTATTAATAATGAAATTATCAGAACCAACTTTTTCTTAACCTGAGTATAGTCAAAGACACTGCAATTAAAGACAACTGCAAAACTGCCACTTGTTTGATAATCGTTACTATTCATAATGAATATTCTAGCCAGGTATCAGGTTTGACCCAGATACAAAAACCAGACCAAGACCGCCATTGTAACTAGATGAGCAGAATAAAATTAACTCATTATTAAGCAGCTTCTTGTTAATTTTGATGAATTAAAAAAGCAAAACATTTTATATTCTTCTATATGCATCTAAGCTTATTGACAGTTTGCTACAATTTATTCTTTAATAAGATATACTTAGTTACCTTTTTAATGTGTTTCAATAAAGACCTAACTAAAACTTTCGGTACCTGAAACAAACAACTATTACTATGACCACACTCAACACAAATTTGAGCAACAGCTTTTAGATTAATGAAAAGGATTAAATTACGTCAATATTGGAGAATACTGACTATATAGAATATGCCTAAAGGAGAGCCTTAGAGAAAGCAGAAAGAGACACCGGCCAGAGACGCACAGTAAGAACCAGGAGGTGGCTGTCACAGACCTCTATAATGGAAAGGTGGGCTTAGCTGCAAGGGAAAAAGTAAGCATCAGACCATTGCCCTTCAGAGTCAGTATGCATTATCAGTTCTGGCAATTAGCAATCCAAAATTACCTTTAAAATTTGATTGATATAAATTACACAGGCATACCTTTCTTTAAACTAATGCTGGTACTTAGCCCTGCTTTGAGTGGGTGGCTGAAGTGAGGGACCTCTACATGTCATCCCAACATATTTTTTTCTCCAATTCCAGCTACATGATGCTATATAATCATCTATTCCTAAAATATCAAAGTCTGTGCTGTATTTGAGATTGTATTTGCATATTAGTGATGTTATGGTTCACTTCCTACTTGTAAGCATCTTCATTGACATTAATATACATCTTACACTCTTTTCAAGATACATTCTTCCATACCACTTCTCATCAGGGCCATTTTACTTAAATATAACGTATTATTTTTGTTTCAAAACTTTAAAAAAATTAAAAAATCATGCATACTTCTTTAAGATTTCTCCTTCATTTATTCCTGATGAAATGAGCAAGAATCATAATTTCAGGTCTTTTCATTTTACTTTTCAAGGTATAATGCATAATTTTAAAAGGAAATATAGCTCTGAAAGTTGCTGTTAAGCACCATAAAGCTGAGAAATAATATGTAGTTCCTTTGCAAGGTTTTTATCTTAACAGCATTACTAACTGTGACATTTATCCTGCTTAACCTCACCAAATGTACCCTAGGGAAATGTCAACAGAGTCTTATGGTTTTAATACAAATGAATTATCAAAGAGTTTGAATAATGTAATCATCTTAATGTATTCAGTTTTTATAATGAACATCTGTTATGGGGATAGAGAAGCAAAGTGACTGGTTAATGTAACAATTAAATAAACAATTAAATGTAAAAATTAATAAAACCAATTTTACAATTCTGACTACTCAGAGTAACAACCTGAAGTAACTGTTATTGGAATATTCCTTATATCCCTTATTTCTGTTGGACATAATTTTTCTTTGAAGGAATACATACATGCTTTCTAGATGCTTGCTGTAGGTATAACCTTGTTTACAAAGATAGCCTGTTCCCTGGATAGAAATCTTCTCCCTTGAGTGATGCATATTTGTGTTCTTAAAGTTCCTGCCAAATCTCTTACTTTACATGCCTTTGCCAATTATCCTTTTGCAGTGTATTTTCTGTCAACTCCATTTATTAAGAGGGTTGTTTTCTAACATCCTGCTAGCATACATTACAGTAATTCTACTCTCATAGGAATACAGTCTCTAATTATTGAGATGGTCTAACAAATGTCTCTGGTATTTACTGCTATTTTATTTTATTCTGGCATTATACTTTATGACCTGAATATAAATTTTGGAAAATTGACATGAATAATACATCATTTTGCAGTCTACATTCTTTTGAACTACATTTTATGCTTAATTCCAAGAAATGATGAATATTTCTTAAAGAAATCATGTCATCATTTATGACTCAGGAAATACATATCCTCAGTTTTATCTGAGTTTCTGAATGACATTTCACTCAATCTCCATGCTCTGAACCTGTTCATACACTGTAACCACCTTGTTCTTTTGCTCCTGAAATGCAGAAATCTGAATATAATTTAAGCATATTTGTCAGCTTGTCATCACGTATCCATATAGACAGAACATTTTAGGTCCTTAGTATGCAAATCTGGCATATTGAAATTACACTCACAGACATCGTTTGCCTGGTTGGTTCAAAGTTTGATTCCTTCTTCTTTTGTCAGAATGGTATTCTCAGCTTCTGAGACTAGGAAAAACCAAAATGGTTATAAACTGAATTTTGAAGGACAACAGGTGGTCTATACTCTTGAGCCTTACAGACTAAACTCAGGTCTCCAAGGAGTTCTCTGCCTTCTCTCAGGATGCAGAATTTATAACCAGCACTAGAGTAATGTCCACCTCTTTATTTAGAAAAAACAAGCATGGCAATATATCTTAAAAATCTAGATATGATAATGGTATTTTCTCTGTGTAGAAGTATTGTCGTCAAAACACATTTGATACAGTAGAAGGTTATCAGATTTAAATGTACATTTCTAGCTGTTCTAGACAGCACTTTGTACCATACTAAAATTCTTCCTAGTGGAAGTATGACGCAAGAAAGGGAAGATTTCCGAAACCATAATTAGGCAGAGTATGCCAATTATTTCTGAAAAATCAGGGAAGGCCCTTGGAAGTGAGGAATCCTGGCTCTGCTGGTTGCTCACCCTTCAACAGCCAAGGGAATAACTGTCTCGTGCATGACAACTCCGAAACCTGGGCACATAGGCAAACTTTCGCACAGGGAAAATCAGTCATTGCAGTCAAGAGCTATTGCAGAAGCTGTTGCTGTCAAAATCACAAGAACACATGCATAATTTTCATTCTTGTATTCACGTTCATAATTACTAAGAAATGGGTAGAGCAACCAAAACAGATGCCTGTGACTCTGAACATAACTCACTTAGCTTGCTGTCTGTGGGTTTGATTGTTTAGTTGAGGATGCCCTCACCTGCCTGGCTGATTATGGTTTTCTTCTCACTTCACTGTCTGGTTACCGCTATAAACCCTGAATTTTACCGTACTCCAGTTTTCAGCATACAATCTTTTTTTCCCTATACCCAAATTGTGTCGAACTCATTTAGAATTGGTGACACTACAGTCATCTAGAGATCTGTATCTATTTCATGTGATGCAGGGGACAAGGCTATCAGGTATGGTCTTAGCACAGCTGGTCTTTCCTTCCAGGTAGTAGGCACCTGGAATAGCTGGGCAGATGATCTCATCTAAGGCAAGATGCAGTAGTAGCATCTTGTATATGAAAAAAGACCATAATTCAGGTAATTTTCTCAGAGTACCTGGAAGCACTAGCTGGTTGTTGTGTCTTCACATTCAGGCAGAAACTGGAAGGATTACATTTCTTTCATACAATGCCTATATTCTGCCTCAGTTATACTTTAAATGTGTGTTGTGAACTAAGCCTTGGCCTTTTAAAAATAATTATCTTTAATTACCAGGTTCAGTCTTGTGTCCTCTGAAAATTGTCACTTCATTTGCATTGTTCTAATATTTGCTTACCTTTCCAATTAAACACGGCTTTTCATAAAGAAATTCTCAGTTGTACAGCAGGATATTTCTAGCTAATTTCCTTAATACCTGAAGGATGCACATTTTCTGGACTTTCAGAAGTAAGTATTAACTTTTTTTTTCCTCTATATTCCCTCCTTTGATCTTCATTATTTTACAAGGTCAGTTCTAAGCATAACTTCATAAATTTTCAGATACCTTCTCCAATTCCATTTTCTGTGTCCTTCATTATTAGCAGTCAGAGGTAAACGATATCCCAGCTCTTTTTCCATGCATTATTTTCCACTTCCTAAAGATTTCACTGCTGTGTTCCCTGGAGCTTCATTTTTCATGCCAGAAACCAAGATTCCTCTGACATAAAACTACCTTTCCAAATCTCCTTTACATGGCTCTGTGAGTTACTCATTTTAATTTTCATTAATATTCCATTTATATGAACCAGCACGTTAGATTTCAGTAATGCATAGAAAATCACAACTGGTATCACCCACTTTGCCTCTGCAGTTACTACTTCTGTTTGTTTGTTCTCTTTCCATACCCCCATTTTAATACATGAACACAGTCTCAGATTTCCTTCTACTCTGATTTCTGTCTCAGAGCATACATTTCTGAGTAAACTGAAAACACTTGACACATTTTAGCTCACATGCCATTCAAACTCTGATCCCCTTCATCATCCCCTCTACCCCAGAACAGCTCTTGAAGGCATTATGGTTTCTGCAGACCATGTAATAGACTGCTATTCAGACAGGATTCGTTGCTGACAGCGATAACTATGTGTCCAGGTCAGCTTTGTGTGCCTTTGTGCTTTGCTTTTCAAGTGAGGGCTTTAAAGGCAGAGGGGAAAGGAGCTCTAAGATTTTAACAATGACAAGTATACCCATTAAACATGAATTAAATTATTTTAATGCTTGAAAGTTAAAAAGAAACCAATATCTTAGGTTGTATTAAAAATAATAACTTGATGGCAGCATTCAGTATAATGGAATATAAGATATAAATTGAATAATGGCAGAAAATCCAAGAAGTCTGTCTGTGATAATGAGCCTATTACTTTAACTGGCAGTCAAATTTTGTTTAAACATTGGCTTACTGAACTATGAGTCTTTCTATTTAATTGATTTTTATGCTAAAATAGAAAGAATATTTTAATTTTAGATGTGGTTAGTAAATATATACATATATTAAAGAAGTATGTGGCCAGTAAATATATATAAAGTGATAAGATCTGAAATCTCAGAGAATTTAGAACCAAAGCTTTTTAATTCAGTAAAACTGATTTACAGGGCCCAGTCTGAGAACACGACTACCTACACATTATTTTCACTATTGTATTTTGCACATTTTTTACTATTTTACTCCTCCTCTTTCCTTTCCTGAAAGCAGAGCGAGGTACATTTACTTTCCAAAATCATGTCAGGAGTTGACATGATTTCTCAAAAACCTTATGAAGCAAGTAATTTGCTTTAGTGCTGCCAAGGCTAAGAAAGGAGAGAAAGTCTGAGCACAGACTTTTCACCTTTCTTCTAAAGTAGAGCTTATAATGAGGATTTCATAGGAGCAACAACTTTATCCTTACAAAAAATTTCCCTTAAAACCCTACATTTTTTACTTATGGAGTCATCTAAAGTTCAATCCTTAATATTTTTAAGTGTTTCTATAAAAATCTGTCAGAAAGAATAGATATGATTTTCAGATTTGGCACTTCAGAGCTTTGCAACTGAATTATATGAAGTTCAGTCACATAAGTCTTTAATGACTCACTTTTAGTGGGAAAAATTACTAAAACCAGGGTACAGAGTACTCCAACTCTCCAATAAAGTGGGAAAATATTACAAAGGATTATTGTATTTTTATGCACACAGTGACTGTCACACATTAAAAACCAAAACAACAAAACCCCCATCAAAACCTCTTAAATTCAGCAACACTGTGACTTTAAGCAGTCCATCAGAAGGATCAAGGAAAACCCTTCCTTCTAATACCAAGAGGCTTGGCTTGCTAAAATAAGAGCTAGTCATAGCTTCTATCAAGGAATGGATTTATGGTACAGAAACAAACACATGAAACTTGCATCCATTTCAGAGCCAACTTTTTAAGAGGAAAATTGAACACTGTGAACTGCAGTGTCCAAATGAATATTTTCTGACAGTTGTTAAAATATGGCAAAATTAAACGTTCATGTATATTAGAGACTATATAATTAATACATTCCATTTTCAATAAGAGGTGTTCTTCTCTTCCAAAACCTAAAATTTGTGAGAGAAAAAAGGAATCTTCTCAGTTTCTGATAAACAGATAATTAGAAGCAAACTAAGCTTGAAATTAGATTATATACTTTTACAAGAGGCTGTATACTGAAAGAATTATAAACTAATTGCAGGGAAAAGAAGGTAGGCTTTAATTTGTTGACGCACAGGATGAGGCAAACTTTCAGAGACTAAGCTTGAATTGAGAGCCTTTTGTAGTACAAAAACATGATGAGACAGCCTTTCATAGCATTTCAAGCTCTTCCATAATATATTGTCACTGGCGCCAAAGAACCCGTCATATATGATAATTTTCACACAGTTCTGAATAAGAACCTCAAACAGATCAAAACAAGCTTTCAAGTCGCTTTGTGGTTTGTAAATATGTTTAGAAATTATTTTGTATCATAAACAATAGCACTCTAAACACTTCAAAAAGAAAGCTGCTAATTATGTTACCTAAGGAAAGTAATGTTATTTACTGAGTAGAGTTTACAACACTTACAGTGGATAGAAACATCTATGTAAATGGCAAAATACTGGAAGCACTTTGTAAAGCATATTTGTGCAACAACCACCAGATTGATTAAAGTTACTGCTGAATTTTCTATTTTATTGCTCTTAGTTCTATTAATTTGCTGGGGGGAGGGTGAAGGGAGGAGAAACAAAGATTTCATTATCTCAGCCCAGGGAACATGTGACTTGTTAAATATTTAAAAGATATGAGTATTAGACTGCACAAACATAATCATTTCTTCTGGTGGGGAAAAAACCCCAAATCTTATTGATGCTGTTACTCATACCTTCAGAATAGTCACCATGTAAAAGCTGCTCCTTGCACTTAAATGTACGGGCAAATGCTGGCAATGAAATATACTCTGAAATATGTTGTATACAGAACACTAATGAAAAGCTTACTGTAGGAGCTGCATCTAAGAAAGATAAGGTCAAAACTGACTCCAAGCCAAACAAACATTTTACATATTCCCAAGAAGTTTCAGACTAAGAAAGTAACTTATCTATCTACCTGATCAGTCAAGAATAGTGAATTTTCCTTTATTCCCATCCCCATATTGGAATGATGTTTCTTGTTGCCGCTTAAACACACCATTGCTTGCCCAGCCTGTTCTCACAGCTTTTAGTTAACTGACTTACTCTCTAAAGATGCTACAATCCCAAATTATCAGGAAGTGGTTGAGAAAGTTAGGAACTAGATTGAAAAAGTTGGTTTTTTTTATATAATGATGTTTGGAAAATATTGTTTTTAATAGATATATAATGATATTTGGAATAATCATTTTTTCACTGAAATGTTTTCATTTTCTTAGGACGAACATGAGTATGTCATGTTGACAGAAACATACAACTTAACTCATTTAGGGTATGTGCAAAAGCACAAAGCACTCTTCTTTATTATGTATAAAAGCTTATTTTTTTCCCCCCATTATGACTAGATCTAAATCCTTATTTCATTTCATTACAAATGTTGGAGGAATTTGCACTCTTAGATTCCCCTAAATGAGGTACCTTGAAAGAGCCTGTACTAACCATATAATCTTTATCATTGCTATACAGGGAGGTTTTATTCATTTTAAATCATATAGATCCCAAAACAATAATCCAAAAGGCAGACTTAACTGAGTTCCCTTGGAAGTACACCACTCAGATTATTTTCTCTAAATCTCTAAGGCCATTAGCAGAAACCTGATAAATGAGAAACAGTACTGAATAAAAAGAATGTTACTCCAAGGCTATAATTTATAGAATTTTCCTAATATTTTAAGGTTTTAATAGCGCCAAGATTAACTGAGTCATACTTCATTCTATTACTTTGCTTCAAATATTTGACCTCTTTTGATTCCATTAATGGAAAGTATTCTTTCTGTTCGGTGAACACTATTATCACTGGTATAATACTTTTTGTAGCTTTTATTGTTCAACAACATATACATAAACTATTCAAACAATTACCTGTTTAACTTTTGTCATATTTGTTACTGGTGGATGTTGCTGGATGTTCCCAAAATCACATCTACAAATCAGCGAGTACATTTATAGAAGAGCTATATATTCATCAAAGAAAAACCATGTTCTCAATTGTCCTTGGTTCAGCAGTTCTGTGTGCATCCATACAGACAACGAATGTGTCAAACTGATGAAGTCAATACCTCCTATCAAGCTTCTGCATAATCCTGCCTGTGTAAAACATGTATCTACAAGGAACAGCTTCAAAAATCTCCCATCGTCTCCTGTATCTGCATGACTCCATTTGGAATAGTCATTTGTATGGCATGCTTCTCTCCCTGTCCCTAGTGGATATCAAACTATATACCAGGGCTTTTGCTATAATCCTACTATAATCTATTTTTATCTTTCACCAGGTGGCAACTGGGACAAGTTTTTGCACTGATTTTCTCCCCACCCCAGACACAAACTGGTGGCAGCCACCTATTTGTGTGGGCTTGCAAGGATGGAGGTGACTGCTGAACCTGGGCTGTGTCCAGATACCAGAAATCAGACACTTCACACAAACAAGCCCATCAATGACCAAAGAACAAATTTTCAGTGTTTTCAATAGAGGACAATACGTGACCAAAGAGTAAGGATTTTTGCTCTCAACATTTTTCCCCCAATGAACATATTTAATCCAGTCTCATCTAATTGAATTTCACCTTTGAAAGAGGGATTTCCATCCCTGAAGAGCTTTGTGTTACAAAAATACAACATTTTGCCATCTCCTGTACTAATGGATTTATTTTTCCTAGAATTTGCTCTGGTTTTACGGTCCTTTTAATAATAAAAACAAAACCATAAACGTGTCTTAGCTTGAAAATAAAATTGCCTGATCAAATATGGATTTATAAGACACTCACACTAGAGTTTTTCTACCACAGCTCTAGTAATTAAGAGTTGGACAGCATTTAATTACCTTGTCAAGTTTAACTACAAGCTCTTACATATACAGGCTTTATTTTTTCTCTTCCAAAGAACTGTATCAAAATTTTCTATTCTGCATCTTCACAGACCAAGTTTTCCTATGGAAAACAAATGATTTTATTCCTTCTGGAAATGTGAATCATACCCTAAATCCCACACCATATAAATAATACCTCCTGGATACAGACAGATCAAACATAACAAGTCTAAGCCTTAATCCTCATCTCCAGACAATGCAAGGAACTTCAGAAAGCAAATATATCATATGTCTGAAAAAGGCTGGTTCTGCTCCAAAGTCAGCAATAACAAACATCACTGAATACTCCTGTTGCTTCCATGTCACTTCACCCTTCATTTTACAGAAGGACATTTCTGGTGTCTGACTGATTAATTTTTAACAGCACTACAAGTTATTTATAAAGATAATTACTTTTAAGTTGCTGAATTAAACTGAGGAAAATACTATTTTTACTTTTTCTCTTCATTTATTACTGGAGGACACACATAAAGGCATGCATATACACACACATCATCTAATGCCTTTTTACAAAGTAAAATATGCTGCATATGTTTTGAGCAATAGAGCTGAATTTTCAGGTAATTTTAGCAGTTTAAAAGCTTTATTAAAACTTCATTAAGAAAAGCATCAACAATTCCTGACTACCACCACACTGCAGATGAAGAATATTACTATTCAGAGGTGGATTAATCATATGCAGGGTCTTTAGAAATGTTTAATGTGGTTGGTTTTTGCTCGAGAATAATTCTTGGCATGCCAGTGTTCCATTCCATATCACATTCTTTAGTATGACAATGAATAATCCTTACTTAAAGAGCAATTACAGATCCCTAATTTCAACTCTCTCATTTCCTTTAATTAGAGAAATTACCAACAGCAGAATATATAGGCAAGGGCCAATGGCCGTTAGTAAATGAGATTTGTATAAGTAAGTTATTTGAAACTTGCATCTCTCCATCCTCACTTCATGTCTGCTACCTAATTAGTCCCTATGTTTTTACAGATGCTACGCATACCCCTACCTGTCCATAGGTGAAAAGATTTTCCCTCTTTTGAGACCATAAACTACGTTGACAAGCACCCATCAAGCAGTTCCTGTATCTACTTTCCTTAGATGAAAAGCTGCCCCAACCATTACAGTTTTAAAGCTGCTGTCAAGACTGCAGGACCCACAGCCTGCTGAGTCCAGCTCTGTCCCTACACATGCACCCTGCTTTTATCTCAGAGGAAATGCACACACAGATTTGCCCTGAAACTACCTCAGAAAACTGTAGGACATACTCCCAGGTCCTCAGTTCAGCTATGTAAACCAAAGAATCACTTCTTGCCTTGCTAGCAACTTTGATTTTGCTTAGAAAGATTTTTTATATGCTAATTTTATACATAATAGTTTTCAGAATACAATATGACATATGGGAACAGCAGCTTAACAAAATTTCATAAATGTAAATGCTTATCACAAACAAGTCACAGAGCTTTGAATCTTGTAACTTTGCTCCTCTGTTAGCTGGCAATGGGCCTGTGAATGCAGACATTCTAAATGGGAAAATTTACATGTTTACCTTATTAAAAGAATACATCTTGTGCCCCCTCCCCCCCCCTCGCTGGCAGAGCACTGGACACTGGAAAGTCCTTGACTGTACCAGCTACTGGGAAGAAAATTATCTCTATCCCAGCTGAAGCCAGGACAGGTTATTTCTTGCAATACACTGTAGGCATTAATTCAGAACGTCTAGAGTATATATGAGATATTATCTCAGGGACTGTCGTAGTTTAAACCCAGCTAGGCAGCACGTTCACTCACTTACCCCCTCCCCCCCCTTTCCCCTTTTCTTGCCCCCCCTCTTTCCTCCCCACTCCCGAAGGAGTGGGAGGAAAGAAGAACCAAAGGAAAGCAACTTCCACGGGTTCAGATAACAACAATCCGGTAACTAAGGTATAACACAAATCACTATTGCTATCACCAATAATAACAATGACAAGGAAAACAAGGGAAGAGAGTACAATACCACCCGCCGAAAACGAGCCCGACCGGGAAATTCCCTCTCCTTCCGGGTAACTCCCAGTTACCTCCCGGGCATGAGGTGCTATGGTATGGAATACCTCTTTGGTCAGTTTGGGTTCTGTTCCTCCTTCCTCCCGGCCAACTCCCAGTTATCCTCCGGGCATGATGTGCTATGGTATGGAATACCTCTTTGGTCAGTTTGGGTTCTGTTCCTCCTTCCTCTCGGCCCCCCTCCTCCCCGGCAGAGCATGAGGCTCACAAAGTCCTTGGTCAGGGCAAACATCGCTCAGCAACAACCAAAAACATCGGCCTTATCAGCCCTGTTCGCGGGTTAAGTCAAAACACCAGCTACTAAAGAGAAGAAAAACTGACTGCAACTGCTGAACCCAGGACAGGGACTCCAACAAAAAATGTACACACTTGTCTGTGCCTCAAAATATGTTTAAAAGGTAGAAACTAATTCTTCATATGCTGCAGTCTGTAACTCTCTTACATTTGTTTGGGGCAATTATGGACGCATTTTCTCCAGCAGAAAGAAATGCTGCCTGCCCCTACCTACCTCCTCGCCATTTAAGATCATTATAGAAAGACTGGGTATTATTTGCCATTGGGCAAAAGACTTGTAAAACATGAATTTGCTGATCATGCCTTGAATTCACATATCTGAAAAGTACAAACTTTTCAGATTACCTCAGAAAGACGAAACATGGAATTACATGATAATACTTTAAGGTGTTTATTCTCTTCTTCATTATCAGTATGTCTTCAATATCTAAAAGTAAAATGATCTCTGGATGCTCTGCAGATATAGTTTTGAAAGTGAATTTGTTGCCTGTTTGAACTGTGTATGTTATTTGGCCAAGTTTTACATATATTTTTCCCTTTATAAGTATGAAAGCAGGTTACATCTCAGAACAGGTGATCATCATCTTAGAGCAAACACAGATGTGAGCTTGTAGAACACAAGTACTGGGCTTTGAGGGGAAAACAAACTTATGAACACTGCAAATTGTCAGCAATTTACTTCAATGACTATGCAAAGATGCAAATAGAAGACAAAAAGACCAAAGGCAAACAAAATATTGGCGAGTCATTTGCCCTCCCCGCCTTTCCCCTCCAAAAAAAAAACCAACCCAAAATCCCAAGAAGGAGTCTTCCTATACTTATTTCTATAAAATTTAATATAAAGAAAATTTTGTAACAATGTAAAAGAGTGCCTTGGATTTTCTCATAGCCTGTTTTTTAGCACTGTTTTTCTGGTATCTAATTTCCCTATCTGTACTGTTATAAATCTGTCAGCCATGCTAAAGGGAAAAATGAGCAAAACAAACAAAAAGGTTGATAATATCATAACAGAATTGCTAACTCGGAAAATAAGATCTGATCTTGGTAGAAGCTCTGAATACCAAGGTGCTCTGGGAGCTCTCCTTTGGATGACTGTTACACCAGCAGTGCAAATGGCAAATACAAATTAAATTCATTGGGGAACCTTCCCACAGGCTACACCTTTGTTACTGCAATGGCCTAAATTACAGCTGCTCTCATTTCATCAAAATAAAATTTGAGATTTCCATTAATATATCCATTAAAAAACCCTAACATTTTGCTACGTCATTCAGATGTTGGGCTTTTTCCTCCTTTTATACAGAAAACCAGGAATGCCACTGACTTCTCACAAGCCCAAGTCTCTAAAACCTGACAATAATATCTACAAGATCAGCAATTTTTAATAGAGTTTGGTAGATGAGGTATTGGTTTGTATTTCCTAAAGTCTCATTTTGTGTTATGATAAGCAATTAAACAGCTGGTGTATTTCAAACAAAGTCATGGTTGATGAGGTTTCTGTGTAATGTTGTCACAATATTAAACTATGCAAACAAGCACACAGCAATAACAATCTTTTTTCTAAATTTAGCTCTCTGATAGACTTCTAACGTATCCCACAGACTTTCATTTCCTTAAGATTCACTACCATATCTGGATTTCTTTGCTGTAGTAAACCTCTTCTCTTAAAGGGGTTATCAAGAATGTCTTACATATATCCTTTTCTATACACTTAGAATTTCCTCTGTGAAAGAAGACCTAACTGATGGGTAGCAAGGATAAATATGAAAACCAAGTTTAAATAGCAATTGAAAACACCAGCTCAACCTACACATAGGCAACATAGGCACAACTTTTCCTAACAGCTATTAAAAAAATGTACTTTTTAATTGGATGCCCACATCATACCAACTGTTTCTGTGCACTTACATGTAATGGTGATGCTCTCCATTGCCCTTAAGTGTTAAGTGGCAAAACCCCTAAAATGTATTTTTTTTCACTGCAAAGCTCAAAGTCACTAAACTTCTATAAAATACTTCTCAATTACATTATGTATGTGCTCATTGTTTGTATAGGTATTTTTCTCTCGTTATGTATATTATTTAGAAAAAATATTCTTAGGACTGTAGTGACAGGACAAGGAGTAATGGGTTCAAATTTAAACAGGGGAAGTTTAGATTGGATATAAGGAAGAAATTCTTTCCTGTAAGGGTGGTGAGGCGCTGGAATGGGCTGCCCAGGGAAGTTGTGAGTGCTCCATCCCTGGTGGTATTCAAGGTCAGGTTGGATGAAGCCTTGGGTTTCATGGTTTAGTGTGATATGTCCCTGCTCATGGCAGGGGGGTTGGAACCAGATGATCTTACGGTCCTTTCCAACCCTAGCTATTCTATGATTCTATAATTCTATGATATAGGGTATTATCTTACATGCAATTTACAAAGAAAACATTACATGTTTATTCCAGAGAAACATCAGTCACTTTGCTGTACACAAATACTCAAGAAGCGGCCTTCAAACACAGCTCAGTGGAATACATGGCTCCTTTGTTTTCTCTGGTTACAAACAACACATTTTCTGAGAGAGGCCCTTATGAACGTGTGGTTGGGATTGCCCTTGATTTAAGAACTGGCCATTTACCCCAGCCAGTACCAGCAGAAATCATAGAATCATAGTACTATAGAATAGTTGGGTTGGAAAGGACCGTAAGATCATCTGGTTCCAACCCCCCTGCCATGGGCAGGGACACCTAACACTAAACCATACCATCCAAGTCTTTGTCCAACCTGGCCTTTGAACACTGCCAGGGATGGATTCATTTGTTTGCTCTGCAGCTCTAACTTAATCACAGGTCTTACGAGATAAATTTCTAAATAAAAAATCCCATTCAGTACTCTGAATTTTTCTAATACTGAAGTGGTACAGTTTGAAATAAATAAAAATTAACTCAATTTAATCTCTTCCACTGGATTTACATCTACATGGATGGTAGAATGATCAGGTTTTAGTCATGTGCTACTGGCCTTGTTTTATTCATAATGTGCAGGATCTGTTTTCTATGAGAACAGAATTTATTAACCATCACCTTATCTCTATCACCATCAATAAAAGCAGTATTACTCATGTTCTAAGTTAAATTTTTGAGAAGAGGTCAATTCAGACAGACAGGTAGACAACCACTCAAAAGACCAATCTGCAAAGCCACTTGAATTCAAGAGATTCTATTATATCATTTTCCCTCCATTGTTGCTCACAGGATGATTTACGGGAAGTAAAAAATAAACCCTCTGACCTATATTGTAATATGTGCCTACAAATGTTATCTCATGCCACACTGACAGTCTTGCGAGTTACCTCTTAAGAAAGCTAGGCAAATTTCCATCAAAAAAAAAGATATCAAGATGGAGAAATTTCTCAGAGATTAAGGTTTCTTTTTTAATTTAAAACAATTCAATTTCTAATCACATAGAGAGAAGGGAATTGTACATTTGAGCTTTTAGCATCGTTTGAAAAGGTGTGAAAATCAATTTCAGTTTCAAAAAATCAAGGTAAATCATGTGCAGAATTGTTCTCCCTATTTCTTTGATGCTTCCTATGCCTCCTTCTCCATTAAAAGAGCATTACTAGACAGAGTCTCAGCAGAACTGTTCCTATCTGCCTGTATAATCCTTTCATTATAGGCCTACTAAGGTTTACACTGTATGGAATAGATTTCCAAACCTACTTCAGTTAAAGAATGAACAGGTTCCATGGGAAAATAGATCAGAGTTTCTGCTCCTTAGATCCTCAACCCTGAGACGTAGCTAATTTTGAAGCTTCATCCTTCCTGCAGCAAAATTCTACAGCAGCATTACACTGCTAGGTTTGGTGCACAGTTCAGCATATGACAGATAACATTATTTTTGTGATTAAAATATTCTCATAAGGCCCAGGAGTCACATATTATGTGAGATGGGTTTCTGTGGTAATATTTTATAAGTGAAGCAACATTTAATTTCAAAGTAAATAGTCAACTGTAGTGCAGCTGCTACAGAATGCTTCATTTTTTTCTGAATAATGCTCACTACTACAGCTATCCTCAAATTATAAATAACTGAAAAAACTTCCCCTTCCCTTGCAATTACATCAGCAAGATACAAATATTAATTCCACTTCCCTGTGGAAATTTTATTAATCTTTTATGTAAAAAACCCTCTTGTATATTCAATTCATTACATTAAAGAATAAAATAGTTACAAACCAACTATAACTCATCCAACTTAAAAGCTCTGCTCATTAAATTATTATCCTAAAGAATGACAACAAAGCACATGGGGATGCTGAAGGCTGACAGTTAAGATACACATAAACAGTGGTCAGTATTCCACACTGCATATTCACTTTGCAGAAAAAAACCTCAACGTCCCATACGTAAATTATTATGATTGTACTGCACTGTTCATAGATTTTTAGCTCAGTAAGATAAAGGAGAATGAAATTTCGGTCTCTATAATTTGGTTATTAAACTTTACTTCAGGCTACGAGATATTTCAACAACTATTGTACATTTTATTTTTATGCTGCTTTTATCCACAAATTAAAATAAAATGTGACACAACCCCTTAATCTGTCACAGTTTTATAGCTATACCATCAGTCTCCAAACCTTTTCAGCTACTATAACAAAGATGTCAGAAAAATTTCTTTTGTCAAAACCAAATCAGCTTATATAATGATTATTTACATACTCAAAGATCCCAAGAGCATTTCAGTAATTAATTAGCAGGAAACACGCTGAACAGGATAATAGATATGGGTTATTCATTGCTTCTCTTCTAAGATACCTGTTCAATTTTGTTATTAAAGATAAAAGTTAACCTCTGTTTACCTGTATAACCAGAAGCAAGGCACTGAAAGAAGATGACCTGTACTGTACTCTCCAAATATGAGCAACTGTTTGACACCAAACAGAAGTAAACCGATCAGAAAAAACTCAGTGGAATTACTGAACAGATAAAAGGCCCACAAAAGATAAAGCTCTCCAGAATCTGAGCAAGAAGTTAGCAGTGAATTACCAATTTTTAGAAGAACATACTCTACAAAATGTCAGTAACAAAAAAATATTTGAAGTTTTGACAGCAGTTACTTCAAAGGGACATGATCCTTTGATGGTTATGAATAAACAATAAATATTGGGTCCAGGGAGAAAGGAATGCAAAGATATTCAATGAGCATAACATATTTTGATTGAAGAAATAATAAACAGACGTCAATCATAAAATTATTAGGCTTGAATTACAAGGTAGCCTCTAGAGGAATGTGAACCATGCATGTCATGCACACAGCTATATGCTTAGTCCAGAGATTTGTCTGTAGTACTTCAACAAGGGCAGCTGTGCCAAGAGAGCAGACATGAACAAACCAAGTGGAGGGACTCCTTGGTAGGAGTTAGTAACCCAAGCTGGTTGGGAATGAAATCTGGTTCAAATCCTAACTACTTTCAGCATAGGTCAAATTATACTGTCACCTCCTCCAATGTCCTGCAAACTTTCCAAAGATGATTTTGCAGACAGCAAAGGGAAACCAAGTTGTTAATAGCCCATAGGCTAAGATTACAAACCAGCAGTCATCCCTACTCTGAGCACCAGATGTAGCTACACTTTCATACATGTAATAACACACTCAACACAGTCATGACACTACAGACAGCAAACTGATACACAACTCAGGAAACAGGTGTCATTTATGTACAGAGAAATACAAGTGAAAAATAGCATCATTTTTAATAAATGCATAGGAAGTAGAATGCAGCATCATTGCACTAGGACAGTAATTACTAGGCATGGTGACTCTGTAGTATATTCAAATTTGTCTTTGTATTTTCATATCGCCTTTACTTCCCTCTCCTTTCTGAGTTGTGCTTTCTTGTCCAGCTATCCTTGCTCTTGCTTTTCTCTCCTCAGAATAATTATTATTATTGACTTATTAATCTTTAGTATCCTGATTGTAAAACTTAATAAATGTGATATTTAATGCAACACAAAATGAAAAGTAAGCAATGAAATATGTTATCTTTTATTTTTCTTAATATCTCTCAATTTGGTCACAAACTTCTCTGTTCTAATGTCACTGCTTTTGAGATCTCTAAAACCACAGGCACAGACCAAGAGAAGAAATATGCAATGTAGAATACAGAAACATAACTCTCTCCTGGAGAATATTAAATACTTCTCCTTTTTTGTGAAATACCATTTATTCATAGACATAGTCACCTAAATAGATATTTCTTAAAGAAGCTTTTATTTCTCTACCTTAAGAATGAAAGCCATTAACTGTTTGCAAAGCTGTCATATAATGTTTTAGTAAAGCCAAAAGAAACTTGGGTATTTAAGCAGCTTTTTCAGGCAAGCAGTATAAGGCTCTAAGACTGAGCGTTACTAAATGGCTCCTGTTTGGGTTACCAGCATCTCATGAAAAACTGCCCTGGAGGACAACTTGGAGACTCAAAGAGAATTAGCAGAATCTCTCTGACAAAATGCTACTGATTGAAGGGTGAAGGACAAGATAAACCTGCCTTCCACTCCCCACAGTAAAAAATTCCTCAGATGGGCAAAGCTTGTATCTGTAGTCTGAGATGTGAATGAACCATTATTCTGTCAGCTTTCAAGACTTCAACACATCTAAGAGAGACAGTGCAGAGTTTGTAAGGCTTCCCAGAAGGGTTCTGGAATTAACTATTAATGCAGTTAAATGCAGTAAAATTTGAGTTAAAACAAAACTGGAGTTTTGCAGATTCAACAGATGAGGCTGTCCCAGATGTGCACATTTATGTGTGACCAGATTGGTCCTCTTTCCTAAAAGATGAGAATGGGGGGCCTATGTTCAGTAGGAAAAGATTCTTACAAACAGAAACCAAATAATTTTGTGTGTCCCTTTTCAGTAGGAATACTGAAATTATGTGAAGGAAACTGACATTTATCTTCCTGTGAATTTAACCCACAAGATCCTCAAGTCTTGTAGCAAACAAGATATGGAAGCCCAGAAGGGAAGATTATAATATTGGCAAGATTTTCTATCAGGATAATAGAAAAAAATGGTAGTTCTTGAAGAAAAAAAAAAGTAACAATGTATCAGTGAATATTGCCACGTATATGAGCACATGGTCTTCAATCATCAGGTCAAAGTATTTTACTGTCCTCATCAAATTTTGTAGTATCATTAAGTCATCAATTACTCTTTTCTAGGGATTCCAGTGACTCTAATTCTACTTTGCAAGACAATTTTAGATGCCTATTGCTTTTTAATAAATATTTTCATATAAACACTACCCATTGCAGCTGGGAATTAATTTTAGATGTAAACATCACTGGATTTCCAAGCATCGCATTGTTTGGTCACAGAATACCTATAAACCTCAAATCTCTCAGTAAGCTTGTTTTTTAACCTGTAATTGAGTTTTTTTGTTGCTGTTTTAAAACTTCATGTATTGACTCCTTTCAGTTAAACTATGGTTTAGAATCATAGAATAGTTATGGTTGGAAGGGACCGTAAGATCATCTAGTTCCAACTCCCCTGCATTAACCAGGGACACCTCACACTAAACCATGCCACCCAAGGCTTCATTCAACCTGGCCTTAAACACTGCCAGGGATGGAGCACTCACAACTTCCTTGGGCAATCCATTCCAGCATCTCAGCACCCTAACAGTAAAGAATTTCTTCCTTATATCTAATCTAAACCTCCCCTGTTTAAGTTCGAACCCACTTCTTCTTAATGTCCCAAATACTANACAACTTCCTAATCCATTCCAGCATCTCAGCACCCTAACAGTAAAGAATTTCTTCCTTATATCTAATCTAAACCTCCCCTGTTTAAGTTCGAACCCACTTCTTCTTAATGTCCCAAATACTATAACTAAACCTTGAATAATGAGGATTTGATACTGTAGCAAAATTGAAAGCTAGGGAAAATAAATGGAACATTGAAAAAGATTGCCTCTGAAAGTTATATAAAGTTAATATGCATAACAAAGTTTCTAAAGTAAAAGGAGCATGCTACTCTTTACACAGTAATTCCTGGTTTTCTGTGAGTTTGGTAGCCTTAGTCAGCAACCTTGGCTGAAATGAATGCAAGACGTTCTTTTTTGAAAACGCAAGGACTAAAGAATTTCTGAAACCCAGTATTTTTACTCAATCCTTTTGTCTGACAAGCTTCCTTAAAGGAATAGGCCACCTTTAATATCAAAGTTAATCAATTTCTTCTCACCACTGTGCAATTCCTTCTAAGTACTATATCTGTCATCTTCATGTTAGGGTCAGGATCAAGAAAACAGAAACATCAGTTGAGTATTCCTGTATTAGGACCTCCTGACACCTCAAGATAATAAAGACAAGTTTTACATTTTCACTTTTCTGTGAAATTATGACAAGTCTACTAGAAAACTAAAGTTTTCTTAAGTTTAAAACTTAAGTCTATTAAGAAACAGTAGACTGCTGCTTTAAAGGTATTCTGTGTACTTGTGAGAGAATGATGTTTCTGAAAGAATTAAAATGCATAAACTCCACACTTAAAAAAAGAATTAAATATAAACCAAACAAAAAAAAACCTCTCCAATCAAGAAAATAGATATTTGCTAAAATCCTAAGCATCACAGATATCTGAAATACAGCATTCTTTGATTTATGATGAATACATGGGATTTAGAAACTGCTTAGAATGTATAGTCTTCTGATGTTAAAGTCTGTTAAAGTAACCTCTGAGCTGAGGTTGTACTGGGTTTCTGATACACATTTATCTTTGACAGAAATAATCTCCAGGTCTTATCATCTTAGAGCTCCCTAAACTCCTTGAAAAAGAAGTCAGAAAGGCAAGCTTTCATGAAAGCACTAAACCCATTTGGGGAGTTTCTTGACGCTGAACCTGCTAAGATCAAAGTTTCTTCCATCAAGTTTTCATTCCTTGTCATCTACAATGCTTTGACTGAAAGATGACATGCCACTGAATTAATGTCCCTCTGCAAGCATAACCGAAACCATGTAAATTCACCTTTTAAAGTATATTAAATAGGAAGACAACTTAAGATTATCTAAAGCACATCAGGTTTGAAGTAAAATGCTTCTATACTATACCACTAAATTCTATATGCAACAAAAGAGATAATTCCATCTTACTTGAGTTCGACAGTGTCCCACACAATATCCTTGTCTCTAAATTGGAGAGACATCAATTTGATAGGTGGGGCACTCAGTGGATAAAGA
>NDXB01014588.1:0-48614 GCA_002631895.1 Agapornis roseicollis
CTTTCCTGTTAGGGTGGTGAGGCACTGGAATGGGTTGCCCAAGGAAGCTGTGAATGCTCCATCACTGATGGTGTTCAAGTCCAGGTTGTACAGAGCCTTGGGTGACATGGTTTAGTGTGGGGTGTCCCTGCTGATGGCAGGGGGGTTGGAACTAGATGATCTTAAGGTCCTTTCCGACCCTAGGTATTCTATGATTCTATGATTCTATTTTCTCATATGTACCCAGACAAGATGGTTTCACTCTGAACCACAGGCAACATTTTGCAGCAGAGCAGGTTTTCAGGACTCTCTAGTTACAGCGGTACAAGGACAAACGCCTAAGTGAAGATGTACTGGTCCTGGGCACTGGCTGTCCAATGTTCAGTTCAATAGCACTGATACAGGGTGGTCCCCTTCTCTGAATGTTTGAACTGGCTTCATGCTACAGAATTTAATTTCTCAAAGGCTGATGTTAAATACACACAGCCTTGAGTGAAAAAGTCCTTCCCTTGTTTTCAGAACTAGCTATGGAGGAGCAATAGCTGCTTGTAGTCAAGATATTACAGCCTTTACGCAAGGCAGCTATCCCAGTTTCTTTTGAAATACCTCCAGATTCTGCAGAAATTTTCCAGAATGATCTCATGTTTCAGCTTCTCTGGCATCCCTCCTGGGTAATGTACTGGCTGCCCTTTCTCATTTCTTGGAAAATTGACTGCTTCAGCCCACTGCAGGTACCATAATGTGAGTTGATGTATAGTCCTCCTCAGGCCTCCGGACTCAGAGCCACTGTGGGATGCAGCTGAACAATTTAGGAGCACTTTGAATGGTTCCATCCTTTGCAAAAGCCATTTTTTTTTTTTTTCATTTTGGATTACATTAAAAATACGTAGTTCTGCTAAAGAGGTAAGACACAGATGTGTGATCCATGTCTTGCTGCTTTGGTATATGACAAGCATATTTTGTACTTGGAGTCCTACACCAAAATGCAGCTTCCTGAACTTTTCCTCTGCTCCATTCCTGCTCCTGCCCTGCTGGTGTCCTTTTACTTCTCTAACAAGATCTGTTTGTGACATGCATTTTCTCTGTCTTGTTAACACAAGCACAGGGGGTGTATAGAATAAAATACAGCATAGCTGACAATTGCAGTACAGGCAAATTTAATTACTTAATTCCCCTCTAAGGGAGAGGAGCTAATGAAGGTGTTGGAGAAGCATCTGAACTAAAATCAAGGTATTGCTGAGTTTGGGTATGAGGAAAGAGAAACAGTGAAAGGTCATTAGTGCAATTTCTCTGCTGCCACTGGTATGCAAATGTGGGTAGTAAGTGATTCTGGGAAAACATATTGAAACTCTTTTAAAAGTAATTGTTTCTCTGTCAGTTGTCACATCTTCCTCCCTTGGTACCAGCAGCTACCTGTCTGGATCCTAGGGCTCAGCACAGGCAGAACAGGAAGCGGGTTATGGCTGGCAGCCTCCCAGAAACCCAGGCAATTGCCTACGCTGGCTCCGGGGGTCCTGAAACCTACTTGTAAGGACACAGACAGTTCACAAGATCAACCTGGAATTTGTATGTATAGAGAAATCCTTCTTTTTAAAGCAGTTTTGCCCCAAAATCTATCTGAGCTGCTTGCAGCAACCTTCAAATCTTGCCAAAATACAAGAAAATTCCGCTCTGAAGGTCTAGAAAACACTTCAAATGCATGATGGCAAATTCTATTCAGAATGTGGAAGACTATTTGGTTAATCTTTGCAAAGATAAAAAGCGTCAAAAACAATACTAGTAGCAGTAGTTCTACTTATATGTGGTTCTGTTTAGTAGAGAAACAGGTACTTTAGTTAAAACTGAAAAGAGAAGGGAAGTAAGCACTGATGGACAGTTTGCTATCGATTCCACACCACCACTTTGCATTTGCAGTCAGCAGAGGTTAATTTCCTCATCTGTCTGGTGATTTAACTGTGTGACTTTTCCAAAGCCAGATTGATCACAATAAAATTCCAGTACATTTTCCTGACAAACTTCTCCTTAAATAACTTTGCCATTTACTAAAATATAACCATTCATAAACAGTCAATTCATTGTTCCCAGTGACACTGTGTGACTTCAGCCCTGCTAGCAGTTAAGTGGCACTAATGTTATACTGAATTTGGGAAGCAGCTTATTCGCATGGAAAAAACCTTGTTGCTCAGCTATATTCTGTAAGCTGTTGAAATCAAGCAGCAGCTAGTGGATGTGGAGGCCTATGAGCTTCGTAATTTGTAAAGCTTCCACTCTGACTGTGCTAGGGCAATACAAGAGCTAAAATAGACGCCACATATCAGGTGTTTCACAAAGCCCTTGCCTAGCAATTGACAGTGTCCTGTTTGTAAAAAGGCAAGTATATTTGGTCCTTTGTAACATACAAGTGAACTAAAGACAGTAAAATATCACACATTCTCCCAAACACACAAAAAGGATTAAACCACCTCCTGAAAATAAAAATCTTACAAAAAATGGGGTTATGTCTTGATAAAACAGTCCAGAGTTACAACTTCATTTAGTACTATTACACAAAATCAATAGGCATAGCATATTCCTGGGGATGACCTATTTTAGTTTCCTGCTAGATCCTAATAATGGTATGCATTTTCTTCCAATTTAAATGACAACATCTATTACTTTGAAACTATCTTAACAGACTGATGCAGTTTCATATTGGCTAATAATATTCCCCCATTTGTTTCTCACCCATTTATATGCTACTACTTATTGTTAGTGAAGCATGACACTGCCAGATGCGCCTGCAGAAATGAAATGAGGGCACACAGGCAGTGAAAGCCTTGCAAGCGCTTCAGTTACTTGACATTACTGTGTGTCCACACAATGGGAGGGAGAACAGCAGTTTGTTTCTTGGCCAGACTTCCACTGTAAAGCCACAGTCACAGCATCCTGCTGAACTGAAGAGCCCTTGTCAGCAGTTACTCCCTCTGGTTTTGTTTGAACTTTTAAAGATTCAAGTTCTTTATTGACAGAAGGATTTTAATCTTTAGTATATTTACATGTTTTATTGGAATCCAAGTAGTTCTCCTGGGTGAGATTATTAAGTTTTACTCTACCTGGATACAAGGTTTTTGAAAGACAGACCATAAGAAAGACACTCTCCTCCTTCCACACCCTGTGCCTCCTCATTCAAAGTCCACTTTATGGGGGAAATGCCAAATAAGATGCACTTTCCTAAAACCAGTATGACACATGACTGTCTTATTTTTTTTGTATTTTCTTTTCCTTTTTTTTTTTTTTTTTCCACTTCTTAAATGCACAGCTGGCATCTGCTTTACATTATGAATATGTGTGGGCACTGAGGATAAAGTCCATAGGGGTTATTCATGTCAGCTAGCAGCTCCTCACAGGGGCAGGGCCCAGCTCCAAGGGTGAAAGATGGGTTTGTGTCTACACTTGTGTCTCAGAGCATGGTGATAGCAGCTGGAAACCATTTCCTCAATTACACACATTGCTTTGTTCTGGGCATCTAGACAGATGATGCCACAAGGATGCCCCGCTGCCGAACCAGCTGGGAAACCATCTAGTTGCCTGCAGAGATAATGCACTGCCTTTGCTCTTGCTGTGGTGCTTGGGAAAAGGAACTTACTCTTCAGACTACATCCTTCCTCCCCAAGAACTTCATGTGTTGCATGTAGCAGGGACGGTGAAGGCCAGGAGTATAACAACAGCCCATGTGTGAGCTGTACAGACATAAGTGGGGCCTGGAGAGGAGCTGGGTGGGGCAGCAGTGGGACATGAATGGGGCACCCTCACCAAGATGCCCTGCAGCAATCCACCACTATCTGGCTGCTACAGGGATGCAAAGGTAAGCAGCGGAAGCTCAGCAAACTGAGCAGGTTTGAAATGAGGGGTTTATTAGATAGGGAAAGTAGCAAGCCATGGGAACAAATTGTTACAGCTGAAGTGTTCTTGCTGCCACTACTTGAAAATGTAAACAAGTCTTGAGTTTCTTTCTTAAATATTTGCCCTGCTTCCCCCAGCTATTGCAAGTGTTATGACTGCATGGTGCAGATATTAATGACAGGGAGGTATCTTTCTCCTTTACAGCATCCAGCATCATACATCAGCAAGCACAGCAGCCTCTTTGCCCTTATGATGGTCTGATCTGCCAATCCCATGACACTCATCCGTTACCAGCCACGTCTCAAACAGACCTGTCAGTTGCTCATCTAACATCATTTTTTCCTGACATGAGAAATAAGTAGATAACTGCTTTCTGTGTTGGCAGGAAGAGTGAACACAGTGGCAGGCCTGCTGAGCAAAGTATTTAGTGCTGAGGGCCAGATGTCCATGCTGCTCATAGCTGGGGATCACTTTGGGCCACCTCCAAACACCAAAGACTGGCCAAAGCATCAGACATGTTACTGCAGAGCCCACCTTCTTCTTGGCTTCACCCAAAAGGGAGATACTTTGCAGGCTCTTGTTTACACCACATGCTAGATAGTGATGGTTTGCTTAAACAGAGCTCTCCTGGTCAGAAACACAGTGATGATGTGGACATACACCCAACTAACATACCTCAGTCAAGAAGAAGCCCTGTCTATGATAATAATCAGGTCTGAGTCCTCAAGAAGCAGGAAAAAACACATCTTACTATTCCCACGGCTAATAGCTTAACACTTTAATATGAATTTGGGCTTTCTCAGCCTTATATTATAGCAGGATGAATGAGGCACGTGTGTCTTTTTGGATCTCTAGGATATATGGCTTAAGTCAGTTATGTAAAAAGAAAACTATTTACATCAGCAGAACTAGAAATGATGAAACATATGGAACATTATTTCTAACAACCTGAGAGAAAATGTTGCCTAATAACAGTTCTTGTCTTCTCTTCAGCAAGGCTAATCTTAGTCTTCAATTATTTTCCAAATGACATTATTACTCAGTAAATAGAATTTGAAGCCAAGCAACAGAAATTGCTCAGTTCCTGGCAAACTTCTCATCTTGCTCAATAATCGTGATTATAATGATTTTATTCATAAGTCACATTAAGTTTTTTCCTATGGTAAAATTAAATGCAATGTGAAGTGAATGATCTATTCCCAAAATGCAAAGCTAAAAGCAATACATCTTGCTTCTACATGAAACAGTCACACTTATGCTCCAGATAGTCAATGACTGAATCAAAAATAACTATTCTGGTGAACCCTGGCATTCAACTCTTCCTTTTCTTTTTGTTTAATAACAGAACAAAATATCAATTGAATTAATTAAAGCGTGGAGATCTCTATCCACAGAATATCAGACAGATTCATACTAAGTTGCTGGATGAGGAGTAATCAATGTAATCTGAGAGATCAGAATCCAAGAGTCAAAGATAACACTGAACAGATAGATTTGTGCCCTTCTTCATTGTAAAACATGAGGGTTTTGGCTTTTTAAGTAAGGTCTTTTTTGAAAAGAGTTATTGCTGCCAACTCTACATTTCCACCAGACCGAAGGGGACCAGCTTTAAGACTAAAAAGAGACTGTGGTGTGAACATTTTGCTGAATTGGAGTAACCTATAAAAACAGAGGCTGGACATAATTTGCTGAGATTTTGTTTCAGTAGAAAGTAAGTTTTTTTCAATGGGAGTGAATACTCTGAAGCCCAGACATCCAAGGAAAGTACCTGGAGCTTGAGGGTAGCAAGCAAGTGTGAAAGAAATTGCACCCTCTTAGTTCACTACTGCCTAGTATGCTGGGCTGCACCAGGACATCTTCTGAGGGAAGCAGGGTAACTGATGAACCAAATAAACTTTTCACTTTGGAAATGAACCACGTGAATTTTGGAGGAGGAAGGCAAGCAGCAGCACGCTCACTCGGGGCTTGATGCAATCCTGAACCCAACAAAGGACATGGAGAACAATGAGTAAGAAAGACTGCAATGACTCAGATCAAAATCTCACAGCCTTGGGAGGTTGAGTGACTGATGTGCTGAGAGATGAGTGACTGATGTGTTTTTAAAAGGCACTGCAATTGTTTTATATTTGCTTGGCATTTACGGAGGGTCAGTCTTCTGGGTTTATACCTGTCATCTGGAGCAGACTGAGGAGATTTGAGGGAAGAAAACAATAATAAACCTGCTAAGGCTATATGAGTACAAAAGGTTCTATAATAACAGTGGCAGCATTTACCTGAGGTATTTGCATTATTTTGGAGAAACTTTGACATGTGATTTATGGTTGTGATGTTCAGCAACTCACCAAACCTAAACCATGTTTGATAATGCCTGAATAATATATACTGCTTTAATCAAGGCTATGGCATGTTCATGATGCACCTCTTGGAGAACAAATTTCCCCACCAATATTTTGAAGGCAAAATTAGTTAAATGCATGGGATTGTTAAGCATAAAGAAGACATGTAGTCCTGTTCATGTTACCATAACACAATAATAAAAGGAGTCTGTTCTAGAGAGGGTGTTTTTTACAAGGGCATGTAGTGATAGGACAAAGGAGAATGGTTTTAAACCAAAAGAGGTTAGATTTAGACTAGACATTAGGAAGAAATTTTTCACTATGAGAGTGTAGAGATGCTCGCGCAAGTTGCCCAGAGAAGCTGTGGCTGCCCCATCCCTGGCAGTGCTCAAGGCCAGGTTGGACGGGGATTTGAGCAACCTGGTCTAGTGGAAGGTGTCTCTCCCAATGGCAGGGAGGTTGGAACTGGATGATCTTTAAGGTCTCTTCCAGTCCAAACCATTCTATGAGTCTATGAGCACAAAGCAATACAGCTAGGCATGCTACATTGTGTCGGCCTCATGAAGCATATTTTTTGTAGTACACTGAGTTTTCCCAAAGTTTTGCCAATGAGGTCTTTTTTAGGATTACTTTTTGTTAGGTTTGGAAAATTGATTGAAATTAGAGACCAAAACCATCAAAACTGTGCTGGGCCCTGAGCAGTATTGCAAAAATGATCACCTGGCTTGCTCAGAACCCTGCTATCTGAGAATAAGCCTAAGCAAATAGTGATATCTATTTCTTTATTCATTAATCTGTCTTGTTTCCAGTGGACTACATGTCAGGAATCCATGTTTGTCTAATTTATGATGAATCATTTCATTTCAATTGGTGGTGGCCAAAGGAAAATGTGATCAATGTTGAAGCCACTCAAATAAAGGACCTAATCACCTTATTCAACATAAACCACCACATTTAAAAGAAATAAAAGGTTTTGAATAACTTACTTTCATGCATATGTATGCATATGCATGTGTAGTATGTGTAAGAGCTTATATTTTTTATACCTGGTATGCCTAGAGAGTACCAGATACTTCCTTGAAGGAAAGACTATGTCCTCCTTTTGTGCCATGAATTTACCTCTTGAACTACACATGAAAGAACATTAAGATTTACAAAGCTGTTATAACTGACAGATTAATTTCATGGGGATATGTATTTTAATTGATAACCATAAAGGCAGTGCAGTAAAGGTTATCTTGCAACTATATTTGGAAATCACTTTCATAACATCGCTTAATTTCTCTAGTAGTTAACTTTAATCAAAGAAACTCTTTGCTGATATTATTACATATAATTTATCTGAAAGTGACCCTACTTTGTCTTGCTGTGACCTTATCTTTTGCATCATCCAGCAAGAATGGGAACTCATTTGCTTCCCTCACATCCTTTTACTTCATATATCTTGTGCGGATTTGCTACTCCTGAATAAACTAACCCAAGCATATAACCATTTACTCTATATACTGAAATCCCCACTCAAAAAATGGCTGGCACTTAATGGTGTCCTCAAGCAAAACACTAAAAAATTTGTGACAGAAAGGTAGGGTTTTTTTCCTCCTGTTTTTGGAAAATAAAGATTTTGCAGAGCAGAAGTGTGCTGACATAAAATCAAAATAAAATTGTAATGTCACTATGTATAACACAGAATTGTTTTAATCATTAAAAGTAGAAGAAAATAAAGACTAGTTTTTGTCTTGCAACACCAAGTCATGTCTCTACCCACCCACAGGTGGACAGCTCACATTCCTCCATTAGCAACACAGTTTGCCTCTGCTCACGCTATCAGATATCCTTGACCTGCATGATGGTGTTGTGAGAAAGCGGAACGTAAAATTCTCCCTAAGGTGTATAAAGACATCAATGTTTCAGGGAAACATAACATCTTGGAAGATGATTGGACTGGCAGCTTTGGTGTTGCACTGTGTGTTTTCTCTCCTCCCTTATTAAAACATACTGCCTGCTCAGCTGTGTGGGGCTACAGGGAACGCAGAAGTGTGTGAAGGCTTTAGGGGTGGCTTGTGAGCACCACGGAAGTCAGAGAAGCCTCTTTAAAGCTGGAGGACAGAGAATGCTATGGTTTGTCCTCTCTGGGGCTGTTGTTATCACACATCTACTCTGATGAGCAGCACTGAAGGAGGTCAGTGAGCAACAAAGACAGAGGGCCAGCACTCTCTCATAATGCTGCTGAAGAGGGAGCACAGGGGCAGACATCTGAGGGTGTCAGGGGCATCATGGTCAACATAGATGTGGAAAAGGTCTCTGAACCAGGACTAAGACATGCTGTCTGAAGTGCTAGGGTCCATGACAGCATCCTCGTGGCTGGTGCATTTCAGCCTGGTGGGTCTCGGCAGGAGCCAGGAGAACACCACTGACATGCTCTCAGCAAGGCACTGCCAACCCTCACTTTGGCACCTCACAGCTTTTGAGTGGTTTTTCCATCCCACCAATGTTCTGTCAAATTATTTATTGGTGTGAGGTATCAGCACACTCCCCCCTCCCCCCGCATTGTTGGACCTTTTTCTACCCTTGAACATCAGAGGAGGGCAGGAGGATTTGTACCATCTTCATCACACTGTTTTTTAAATTTTTTTCAATGTGACAATTTCTGTATTTATTAAATAACATGTCAAATGGTTAACAAAGAACAGATTAGGGAGTGTATCCATATTGTGCATGAAAAGACAAGTGTTAGAATTACTTTCATAAATGAGAAGATGCGAAATGGGAGCCCTGGTTCTGTTCAGGTTCTTTTACCTTCAGTGCTCCTGCACATCATGTGTACAGCCTGTGCTCCAGGTGCTAGTTGCGAGCCATCAGAAATATCTAGTACTAAATAAATGTGGAGAAAAACTTCACGAAGAGTCAGTGGGAAAACTTACAGAGCAAATGTGGACAAAACAAACTGCAACAACTTGCTGAGATCAGATGATTTCCAGCCAGCATCAACAGATTCAGACATCAACATACATGATGTCATGCATTTAGATATCCAGAAGTTATTTGACAAGGTCTCTTATCAAGGGGCTTGTCAAGTAGTTCATCTCTCAGGGAGGAATGTCCTGGCCTGAATAAATTAACTGTTTAAAAGATAGGAAAACGGGGATGATGGGACAAGGGGTAACGGGTTAAAACAAACAGGAGAAGTTCAGATTGGCTATAAGGAGAAAGTTCTTTACTGTAAGGGTGGTGAGGCACTGGAATGGGCTGCCCAGGGAGGTTGTGAATGCTCCATCCCTGGCAGTTTTCAAGGCCAGGTTGGACGAAGCCTTGGGTAACATGGTTTAGTATGAGGTGTCCCTGCCTATGGCAAGGGGGTTGGAACTAGATGATCTTAAGGTCCTTTCCAACCCTAACTATTCTATGATTCTATGATGATAAATGGTCAGTTTTAACAGCACAGGTGGTTACCAGTGGTGCCTGAGCGGTAATTTCTGTCTCAAGAAGTGTCTAAGGTTCAAATTTTTAGAGGCTGGAATGGTAGAGCCATGATGCTTCATTCCAAGCTTGCCCTAGGGTTTTACTGCTCTCCAGCTGCTGGGCACTGCTCAGTACAGAGCCCTGGGCTGCCTGTGGTTGTGGTCTGGCCACTATTGCCACTTATGTGACAAAAAGCATCAAACAATAAATAAGCTTTTCCACAGTTTACAATAATTATTCAAATAAAAATAAAGGGATTGAAAGAGTGCCAAGCTGACAAACGTCTTACAGTGCTGTAATGGATCCTGTGGCAACTGCTGTCCTGCTAGAATCTATCCAGGGGATACATTTCTGTATGTTTTGCCCATCTATTGTAGGCTTGAACATTTTCACCAAAGATCAGACTGAAAAAACCAGGTACTTTTTGTGGAGTAAATCTGCACTGCTCAGCCTGGCAAACGATTTCAATCTGGCATTTTGCAACTGGCCCAGCTCCACTACTCCGCTCTGCCAGTACAGAACTGACCGGAGGCTGGGCGACCACTGTGCTCATATTAATTAACCAGCTAGGATAAATAAATAGAAACTTTTTGCTTATATAAGATTACCAAATTAAATCATTGCTGGCCTTTATGCTACTGTTTGCAGAAAGTACACTAGGGCTTCGTTATTCTTCTGTTATTTCTTAGGATTGATTCAGATTAATCAGAAAGCTCCTGAAACCTTTACATAATATTAGAGAGATTATGTCAGTTTATCAGCATCTTTAGCCCCATTTTTTGGACTGCATAACAAGTACATATCCTTTCCCCTCTGAGAACTGCACTTTTAGTGAATTAAATACTTCAAGATGGAAGAGCTCAGAAAAGTAGAGATGTATTAGGGGAAAAAAGAAAACAAAAATGAGTACCTGACAAGTGACCTCAGAAGCATGTAATGGCCCCTTGGTCCCTGGTTAAAGACTAGCCAGCCTTGGTGAAAACACATCTGACTTCAAAGAGGAACCTGCACACTAAGAAAAATCTGTTGCAAAAAAAAGAAAGGAGATGCTCCAACACACTTAAGGAGCAAAAAAAAATGCGTGGTTTAGATACAAAGAAAAAGTGTTCCCCTGAGGCTGATATTTTTGCTCATCTTTTGATATTAAGCACATATCTTATCTCACAACTGCTGTGGGTTCACAAACCCTATAGAAACTCATCCTGCTAAAGTCTGAAGAGCTTTTCCATAAAATAAATATCTTTCCTCCCTAGTCGTTTTCTCCATAAATGCCTTCTTTAAAGGTTTGTGTTTGACTAAAGCTTTCTCTTTCAAAAACCAGGCATTCAGAAAACAGCTCTGCCAAGAAATCCTAATCAAGATTTAGAAGGGCCTGTTGCTATGGAAATACATGTGGCATCGTGTGTTCAACATGACTTTTGCTGTGTCAAAAAGCAGGCTGAAAAAAACCAGAAAACTCTAGCCTAAGTAAAATAAATCATTACAGTAAATCAATTGAATTAATTATATCAATGATACATTAATGGTAGAAGTTTAGCCTTTATTAATTAGGCTTTCATTGGCTCTTTATACCTGCAGGCAGAGGGACTGCCTTCCTTTCAGGCCGGGGATTGCAGCAGAGAACTACTTGTACCCAGGCACCCAAAATGAGTTCACTGTGTCCAAGACACAATAGCCTGTATCTCCAACCCACCCATCTGACAAGCCACCTACACCAGTTTTGTCTTTTCAGCTCCCCCACCTCCCATCCATTCACTTAATTTTGGCCTTCTAGTATTCAATTGCTATGCTACATAAATTGAGGCAAAAGCATTATGCTGTACTGCAAAAATTAACCAAAGGTTCAGGAGTAACATGGTCTAATCCTAAGCCTATTGCAATATCAATTCTTGAGACTATAGGAGCCATCCTTTTGTTTAGTTTGATCCCTAGTTAAAAGATTACTGAAGTTGAAGATATAAATCACCATTTGTACTTGCAGAGTTAACAGCCTTGGAAGTGAATCGGAGTGATTTGCATCTCTTTCTGGTCTTGGCTCAGGATGTTTTCCATTCCACATATATCACACCAGTGGAGTCAACTTGAAGATGAAAGTTCAGGTTGGGGAACAAGAGCTGAGTGGCCCCTGCCAAGCAATATGAGAGCTGCACATACATTTTAGGCCTGTTCACGGACATATGGAAATAGCAGCTTTACAGCACTTCAATATGCTAGGCAGAACTCTCCCGTGAGCTCAAGCTCAACTGTATGCACGATGTGCAAACATTACTTCTCTGGGTACCCCACACCTGAATATCTGACTTCAGATATGGGCAATCATTTGACTGCTGCAAAACCTTCCTACAGAACTATGTATTTTTGAGAAGGATATGGTATTTGATGTACAACATGGAAGAACCCGTCTTATATAGGATGCTGAAACCTAGTGTTGGCAGATGGATCTTGAAAGTCTTTGATCTGTGTGCTATGAATCTGTGTCTTAACACCAAGCTGATCCAGTGCAGCTTCTTGTAAGCCATCTTGTGCCAGTGATGACTGCACTGAAACGGCAATTTTAAAATTAGAACAACAACAAAAATAAATTACAAAGTGGAGCAAAATTGTCTGGTCATCTCAACTGAAATTCTGGACCTTTTAATTTAACCTGATATGGCCTCAGAAGGAAAACAGAAACAGGAAGAGTTAAGTCCAGTGCCGGTAGAAGGACATGCTCTAAAAGCCTGATTATCCAGACGTAACAGATAAATCTGTTACTCTTTCTCTAAATATCAACACTGCATAATTAGCAGCTGCTAAAATAATAGAAGCCAATTGAAGAAAAAACATGGTATGCTCTACATTCATTTATTAAATACCTTATGTTTCCAAACAGAGCTTTCCATATTTGCTGCAAAACTGTGTAGCTTCATGCTCTACACAACTGAGCAAAGATGACAGCACTGAAATGAGCTATTACTATTTCCATCAGGAAGATACAGGGAACTAGTCTGTGTCTTTGAGGCGAAAATATATATTCATCAAATGGAAAAGCTTTAAAAAGCAGCACTATCTAAGATATCAGCATCCTGTCTCCCTTGGAGACAGCTAAACCCCACATTTATCTAAATTATCTTGGTAATATGACAGAGTGATTGCTCACTAATGGTCAGTAACAGTTTTCTTTGTCATTTTCCTAGTCATTACCTCCTCAGAATGAACTCCAGAATAAACTGCTGATGCATCGTGACTAGAATATAAAGCACACTGTTACAACAGAGACCATTTCTATTAAACTCACGAACCCGTACATTGGACTTCTGACATTTTTATTTATGAAAAATAATACCCCCCTATTGCAAACCCTGATGAGCTTAGAGATATTTCATGCTTACAACAGAAATAAAGAAATATTTATTTTGCACAGCTGTCTTCTAGTTTCTTTCTTTTCTTCCCACAGCAACTCATGCACAGCAGCCACAGCCTCTGCAAAATGAAGAGCACTGTTCAAAGAAGGTGAGTTTTGTCAATACTGTATTTCATGGCCCATTCAGCTGCACTTTTAAATTTGGATATTTAAGTCTATTTGCCCTTTTTCAGGAGCTGGGGAGAATCACTGATTACACAGTCTGCTTGAATCCCATTTCCCCTGCTGAGTCTGAGAAAAGCCCTCACAGAACGCTTGCACGTGGCAGCTGCTTATTGACTCCTTCTCCTCTCAAAGAGTGAAAATTTTTAGTGCTGAGAGCCATTGTCTTTATTTCAAATTAAATGAAGCTGATCTGTTGAACTGCAAGGATGGAGGGAAAAAAGAACTCAAACAGATGTAGTAAGGGAGCCAAAGTACTGCCATGTGAAACTGCGTGGTTTTCTAATACTGCATCAGCCTAGAAAAACAGCATTGGTGTGACCATAAAGGAGGATCATATCTTCCCCAGTGTCGCACCAAAGAGATGCATACTGATCCTTCATGGAGTCCTAAAAGCTGAAGGGTTAAGGAAGTGCAGTGGAGCCTCTACGCTGCATTGCCCAACCTTCTTTTCTACAAGAGGGGATCTTACCTGTTTGCCGTGAAAATGGGCAATGACAGCATGGGCAGCCACAGAGTAACAGAGCTGTCAAATGCTTTCCCAACCATGAAAAAACCCACATGCACATATAAGGTATACATACCAAAAGCTGTCAATACTTTTGGGGGTTTTTTAAACCTCTGTTGCAATTAGGAGGAAGGAAAGAATCATCTGAAAAGTCTGATGTTTCTAAATCATTAGAGTACAAGAACTCAAAGGGTTAGATTAACTTCCTCTTTCTCCTAAAACAGGCCACGAAGCCACATAATTTTGCTTGGTTTACAGAAAATGCCTTGTATCTTTGCTAGCCTCGCTTGACCATGGATTTCAGGTCAGGACCATAGAGTTCATGACCATGGAGTTCAGGTCAGGTCCTCAATTCAGCTAATCCAGAGGTGCACAGCTTCCAAAAGAAAAACAGGTCATAGGTTATATAAAAGAACACAGAGCCTCATGAAGTGCCTTTCATTGCTGACACCCAAGAACAGCCAGTGGTTATTTATACACATTCAAGTGTTTCCAGAAAGTGCCATCCAGCAGCGTCAGGAATCTCTCTACCCCCAGAGCACCAGAGCAGAGCTCCCTGGGAGGATCAGCCCCAAGCTGGGTTTCTGAGCTGAGCCATGTCCCAGGGCTACGTAATGCTCCCCTTGCCAAGGTTTTGGCTTGCTTGTGGCAGTGGGTAATACAAAAAGCTTGTTGCCAGCAGCTGTCAGGCACAGTTTTCCAAGCAATACAGATGTATTCTTTCTCTTTTAAAGGGAGAGAAAAAGGCATGGAGCTGAAGCCTGACCATGATTAGACTTTTTGAGTCCAGGCTGCCTTGCTTCTATTGCCTTTCCCAAACACAGTGTTGAAGATTTGCATATTTCTGTGTATATGCAAAGAGTAGATCTTGGCAGGCAATGTATTTACCTGAGAGGACAATGAAGGACTGGCACAGAAAGGAAACATTTTTCCTTGCCAAAGTGTCAGTGCATCACTGCTTGTCATGTCTATTCAAGTTCTGTTTTCTTGTTTTCAAAAAGTCATCTACCATCTGAATGTGATCAGTCTCCTTGAGGGCTAAGAAACAAAACAGTGCGGCCGTTCCACATACTGAATGGGCCATGAGGCTAGAGCTGAGAAGTCAGCCTGAGCCGCACGAGTCCTGTCCCCATGTTGTGAGACAGTCAGGCTTTCAGCATATATAGTAAGAATTCTCACTACATCTACGGATTAGCATGGACTGTTATCTAATATTCTGAAACTAGATGAATTTCTAAATTTTCTAGATGCAGGGTAAGAAACACAACAAGAACCTGAAAGTGTAAGACCCAACAGGCTGAGCTGGACAAAAGCTCAGGTTAGCTCATTATCGTATCTCCAGTGCCCAGCATTGTATGGGTATCCACATCTGGCATTTTGTGGCATCGAGTGCCACTGTTTGATTACGCATTCTGTGTCAAATTGCTCCATTTTGGAGACTTGCTGGAAATGTCATTTAATGCCCTTTAGCTGCTGCACATGAGAAACAGTCACTGATTTTTCACCTTCCCTATATTTCTCTAACTTCTCTCTCTCATGTCAAGGTTTTTAAGCTGATCTTATATGAAATGTATTCCCCTAGAAAAGATCTGAATGTTAAATGACTGATTTGCAAATCAAGTAATGTAAGGAAATGTTTTTAAATAAAGCTAATATACCTAAGAAGAATAAATATTTGAAGATGGAGATCAGTTCAACTTATGCTGAGATGCATAAGATTATTTTCATTGTTTAGTGCTCTGCTCTTGGAACAAATTCAAACACTCAGAGCTTTGAAAATATATATATATTGCAATAAAGAAGCAGTAAAAATATCAGCAGGAATGACCTAAGTATGTGTGGGAGAGGTGAGAAGAGGCAGGAGGAAAGAGAGGAGTTTAAGCTAGCACAGAAAATGCTCTCCTCAAAATCATTTGAATGCAATAAGAAATTAATCTATTCTGTATATTTCCCACTATAATAAGTTATTTTTTGCCTCAGGCTGCCAATCAATTCTGCTGACAAAGACTCCAAACCTTCAAATGTCTTCCATTAACTCTCTTACATGAACTAAAAATTTGCACTTTAATGTAACTGTGTTAGGAAGAGATATTGTAAAACGCTGCTAAATTTATTGACTAGAAAAGTGGAAATGGGTAATTTATAAGAAAATAATTTAATTCTCCAAGGTGATTTAATCTCTCTGTCTGTTATCTCTGTGCCTAAGAACTTAGCAGGCTATGTAAGCAAAACAACTCTTCAAACTGTGCAGATCTGCAGACAGATATTTTGACCCTTAAGGAGAATTTTAATCCATATTTGCACAATCCTGAACCCAAGTTTCGCAGTGGCCTTGCCTGAGGGGCAAAAGGAGGTAAATGAAATAGTAATACTATAGAGAAACACCACTATCCCAACTTGGCAAAAGGAGAAGTTAAGTAAGAAGCCAGCCACATGCCTTGGGGATGCCCCACTGGTGTGAGACCAGGGTGCCAAAGGGGATTTTTACTAACAAGCCAGAGGCTGCAGGTACCTCAGGACATCCCCTTTGGAAGTGAGAGCACAGAGTAATCACTGCTGATTACATGCAGGATGCTTCCCTTACCAAACTAGCCTCTGAAATGGACAAAAGATACCTTCATTTTCAGCATAATGCATATGGTTATATTTGCAGGGATGTGGTTTTATTTGCAGGGAAACTAAATTTTTAGGAAAAAAGGTTTTGACATGTTGAAAATGAATGAGAGGCCTTTTTGACCTTAAATGACACGCACAAGTCTCTAATCCTCTCAGAAGCACCCTTGTCACACAAACCAAATAATTTAGAACTCCAGGACACTCTAAAATCAGGCAGCATATGATTAGCATTAAACCAAAAAGCATTTTAATCCTGCTGCAAGATTAAAAGGGTGCTGAAAAACAAAGTGGTGTTCC
Source organism: Agapornis roseicollis (assembly GCA_002631895.1). NCBI lineage: Eukaryota > Metazoa > Chordata > Aves > Psittaciformes > Psittacidae > Agapornis > Agapornis roseicollis. The sequence continues at coordinate 16,643 of NDXB01014588.1, forward strand.
TGTTTCCCTCTGAACAAAATATCCCGTTTTATAACAACAGGAAGATCTAGAGAAGAAATACCTGCACACTGAGGTGAATGAGAGTGTGGCTGGAGGGCTTTTCAGCTTTTAAACATCCAGCTATTGACTTCAAGGAAGTTTCTCCAAATCTGTATTGCTGTTGCTGAGAGCAGACCCTAGTCTCCACTCTCAGACTTTGCTCAGTTAACACACAGCTTATCTGTAGAGACACTTAAAAGTAAGTGGCTCAGCTTGGTAAAAGCCACTTTATAAGCTGCCTGCTACAATGCAAAGCTTCCTTCTTTGATTAAAAGGTACTGATTCAAAGGAAGACAGCAGTGGCAGGTGTCCCTGTCTCTAAGTGGGAGCTCATTGTTTTATAAGAACAAAGAAGCCAATAAAAAATCTACAGGTTGAGTCAAAAGTATTTCAGTGCTGCTGAAAAATATGATTTTAGATACCTGTAAATTATTAATTACATCCTGGACCTAGAGACATAAATTGAGCCTCCATAAAAAGTCCCTCCATACTTATAAACTGTGAACACAGGGATGAAATTATCCTATTTAATCATACAACTGGCTGACCATCATCAGCCTGGGCTACCTCTTGAAGAAATGGGATCAAAAATGCTCAGAAGGTGACTATTTCTTTAGGCAGTTCTGGGAGATCCTAGGTGATGAGGCTTCTAATTTCTGCAACACAGAAAAGTACCTAAGTTCCTAAATCCACTCCATAGGACAAAAATACTAGGAGGTATAACTGTCATCTTGCCATTCCTTTATTATTTTGTCTGTTTAATTGGATCTTGTCCAAGACTGGACAGAGATTTTTCCTTAGTATTTGTCTGTGTGTTCAGTATCTATAATACACGTAACTATAAGAAAAAAAAAACAGAATGCTGTGCTAAGATGGAGTACCTATGTTTATTCTCCCATTCATTTTCCATAGTTCATGGCAGATTTTCATTCCAGCTAATGGAAATTTTAGTATATTGATGGAAGATGATAATTCAACATCTTGCAAAAGAGAAGACAGAAAACCCAAAGAAAAACTTGCAGATTCAGTATTCTTATTACAGTATAATAATAGCAGACCATATCTTTTCTTTTTAAGACATTTCATAAACATGTTACCTGCTTTGGATTCTTGGATTTAAGAAAAAAGTCTTAACCAGCACTTGATGGGAAATGTGCTGCAAGAGAAGCCCTGATGCTATGGTAACAGAGCTGCCTGTGTAATCCACGCTGATGCAAGAGCTGTGAGATGCTGGCTTTTCTCCCATCAAGTTCAATGGGAAGAGCCTCCGTGATTTAAAGTGCTGTGAAATCTTTCCATTTGTTTCTGTGTCAGTGCAGGATAGTCTTTCTCTAGATAATTTCTCTTGAAGGTAAAATTTTTAAGGCAGCATGCATACAAATGACATATGATAAATTGACTTCTTTGAAAAGACCTGCTTTACTCAGGGTAGAACACTCAGGTACCTTCCTCTGATTCAGCTGCATCATTGTTTTACTCACGGTTCTATTACCCTGCTTTACAAATAGTCCATGAATGATCTGAAAAAGTCATGCACGTCTTGCCCTGTATTTACCAAGTGGCCAGTGGCCTCCAAGGGCATTTTCAAGGTCTGATTTCAGGCACCATAGTAGCTGTGTACAGGCAGACAGAAATTCCTACATATTAAGTAAGCTTCAATGACCACTAGTCATTTCTGAAAATGTAAGCTGCTGACTGGGTGCATGGAAGGTGCTTGGGGGATCTGGGTCTGGTGGTGACTAAAAACAGATAACTTCTGAACAACCCCAAATCCTTCAGAAGTCTGCCTGACTTGAACTATAAATCTCTTCAATTATTTATCAATCTGCACTTACTCTCAGACTCTGAAACAGTTTGAAAAAAAGAAAGAAAGAAAGAAAGAAAGAAAGAGAAAGAAAGAAAGAGAAAAAGAGAGAGAAAGAAAGAGAGNTTGAACTATAAATCTCTTCAATTATTTATCAATCTGCACTTACTCTCAGACTCTGAAACAGTTTGAAAAAAAGAAAGAAAGAAAGAAAGAAAGAGAAAGAAAGAAAGAGAAAAAGAGAGAGAAAGAAAGAGAGAAAGAGAAAGAGAAAGAAAGAGAGAGGAAGGAAGGCAGGAAGGCAGGAAGGAAGGAAGGAAGGAAGGAAAGAAGGAAGGGAAAGAAAGAAACTGAAGTTGCTAATTTTAAATTGATTTTAAATGCAGAAGTACTTATGCCTAATGTCATAACTCTACAAATGGGTGTTGACATATCTGGTAGCTCTAACTCAGTTAGCTCTAACTAAGTGTGAGGTAAACGTAGACTTTAGGAGTTTAATTTGGGTGCAGTGTCCCCAGAATTTTAGGAGAGGTATTTCTGGCTCTTCCTAACTTCTGTATACCTATGGAGAAAGCTGCTACAGGCAGAGACCCAGCCCACTCATGTGGGAGTCTTGCTATCTGCACCAACTAGCTGGGGAGGGCTGAAGCACCACAGGGGTCCTCCAGTCCATTACAGGGTGAGGATTGCCACTTCCACCAACATAAATAACCATAGGAGTACGGTAGGTGTTGTCACTCCCCATGGGTTTGGTCTGCCTGGACCTATTGTGAGGGCATTTCTCCAGGGCCGCAGGACTTGATCAGCTTGAATCATAGAATCATAGACTCATTAGGGTTGGAAAGGACGTGAGTGGGATCAAACCCTGTTTCCCATATTTAGGAGAGTGTTGAACCCACCAGAACAAGGGATTCTCCAATGAAACAAATTTTCTTTTGAGTGTGATTCCCTGCATAGTAACCCACAAGACATGTAGCCCAGTGAAGCCCACAGAGGACACCTGACTGAGGACGTCCATTGCCTGAGGCAATTGCCTGAGGGCTGGGTCCTGTTCCCAGCCTGCTGGCTTTCATTCACTCACAGTCCCACACAGTCTTCAAAGGTGGGACCAGCAGCCCACCAGAGGTGAACAGGGGAAAAAGCATAACTTCATTGTTGCTTTAACACACCTTGTTAAAGAGAAACTCACAGTCTCGTGATTTTAAATTGCTCTAGAGCAAGCCTTCTTTCATCTTTTGCCAGACCACAATGATTGTGGTGCTCATTTTTCCCCTTTAAAAGAAGAAGCCAAGCAGAGACTGTGCAAATAACACTATGGCCCTTATAAGAATGAAGACATAAATACCGAATAGATGTAGCAGCACTTCAGTAAAGATCTCCAAGCACATGAAACCTAGTCCCAGCGTAATATTTGAGGTAGTAAAGAAACAAGATTAATCATTATCACAGTTATTTGAAGGAAATTAATTTCTCTTTCTTTGCAAACTGATCCTTGGAAGGTTTTGACTAGGTGTGCATGCAGCAGTGGTCCTCAGTGTACCATGGCAGGGCAGCATTTCCTCAGAAGTGGAACAGTTTGATAGCAAGCTGTTTATATATTCGATATGTAACACAGCAAGTATCAGTGCAGAGATGCAAGACAATAATAGAATGCTGTTTGTGCAACTTCATTCAAGGGTTTTTACATGTTATTAAGGAACAAAATCTGGGGTCCAAGACCTTCAGGGGACTTTTCATTTACTAAATGTTAAACAAGTGCAAGGAGTATAGCAAGAAGTGAGTCTATGTCAAGATAGGAATATTGTAGAGTACCTTGAAGATATTTGTACTGACTTTCAGCCCTGCTAGGTTTATGGCTAGGTGCTACCCTGGCTGTCTTCAGAATCCCTCTTGTACCTCCCTCATTTCCTCCTGCAGTGGCCAAGCAGCCATCTCTGGCCTCCCTCTCAGGAGTGAGAAGCCTAGAGCAGGCATTGTAGGGAGGACTACTGAGCTACTTCAAAAAGTCTCTTAGACAGAGATCCTCTGAGATCAAGTTCCCATCACCCAACAGTGTGACTGATGTACTGATCTAAAAATAAACCCATGCAATCAGTGAGTTGTGACAGTCCATTGCACCCTCCACCTTGCCTTTGCTTGCTGTGTCCTCACAAGACAGGGAGCAGCACAGCTTCAGACGATCACCTGAGCTGATCAAGAGCAAGCCTGCCTATGCCCCAACAAGTAAAACAAGTAGTCACTGAAAAATGAAGGCAGATCTCTCTGTACATGTGTGTGATGGTTGAAAGTAACTACTTGTCTAGACAGCAGCCTAAGACAAATCAATACCTATAATAAGGCTCATCATGCTCCAGTAACTGCTGCAATCTGCATAGAAAAATTCATGCTGGACAAAAAGGAAATGTGTGCTCCTGAGGGAGAAGGCACTTTAGATTAGATTCTCATTAAATGAAAATTATTTGCTGATGAAAGACTAAGCCAGTTGGCAACTGGACAAAAGATGTGTGTATAGCAGGGTAAGAGCACATAATATTTCCTAATAGATTCAGCTGAGTTGGTGGTGGTGGTGTTCAATATGCACAGCAGAAAATACCACAGCTTTGCTCCTTTCCTGTCAGGCACAGCTACCTTTTAATTCATTTTAAAGAGCTTGCCCACTATTCCTGCAGAAGAAATGAAAGACGTATCTATAGGAAAATAACGGTAAAGATTATTTATCTCCTTTAATTAAATATTATGAAGTACATTACCGAGAGGAAAATGTGCTCATATTGCAGTATGGGTTTTTCCCCCAAATGTGTGGTTAGGCTATTATAGATAAGAGCATTGATGATTTTCTATACAGATCTAATGGAATAGCTTTTTCATTTACATTTCAAAGAAGGAATTGGATGGGTGAATCATGCAAGAAAAGAAAATAAGACAGAAGAAAAAGAACAAAACCAAAGAAAGAAGAGCATCATGCAGCTACAAATACCTCCTAGAGTTAGCCTGGAAAGAAGAGTGTTTGCAGCTCACTGTAGCTTCATGCCTGACAATGGGCAATTAAAATTCAACAAATTTCATCCATTTTATTGCAGTAACAAGAACTTGCATAGTGTGTTCAGAAGGCAAGGGGGAGGGCTTCAAAATGCTTTGATTACTGGGTGTTGGCTTTGCACCACTGGTTAATGCCTTTTACATGTGCCCCTGGCAAGAAACTCTTCCTCAACAAACCCAGGGAGTGGTAGAATTGCAGAGCCCAATTCCCATCGTTGTTCATGAGTCCTTGGGAAGCTGGACCTGATGTCCCTTGGGTCCTTGCAGAACTGATCACCTCTGGCACTGTGGTCCTGCATCCAGCAGGACTTTGCACCGTGATTGCTGGGGATACTGGCACAAAGGAAAGATTTGCATCCCCTCTACTTGCTCTTATCACAACTAAATAGCTGAAACCCACGGGGTGTGTGTGTGTTGTCTGCCTACAGCGTTCTGCCTCCTGCCACCTGATCTCCCACCCACTCACTCCCTTGCTCTGCTTTCCAGCCAGCAGAAGGCAAGAGCCAGTAAAACCCAGCCGGAAAGGGAACAGCCTGGCTCAGACAGGGTGAGTACGATGATTTAAATGGAGAAAGTCAGACAGTTGTCAACGGAGAGAAAATGAGTGGGAATCTAAATCTAACTAAAAGAAGATACCCAGATTACTGTCACTGTAAATTGGATTAAAATTAACTTCTACAAGAAAATCAATGGAAAACGATATGGAGTAAGTCAAAATGACAGCTGAATGAGACAGACACTCTCTGAGAGCTTATTCAAAAGCACTGGTCAGAAGCAGAAAAGAAAATTTAACTGAGCCAATCCTAATCTAAATAGTAGAAAAATAAAGGGAGGTTAGAAGAGATTAGAGAGAAAGCTCAAGGAAAATAGTTTTGAGAAGGTCATAAATCGGTATGCAAAACAGAAAATGGGATAAAAATAAAAGAAAGGAGCCATTTTAACTGTGTCTTAAAGATAGTGAAATTAGATGCCTGGGAATAATTTTTACATCATGNCATGCAAAACAGAAAATGGGATAAAAATAAAAGAGCCATTTTAACTGTGTCTTAAAGATAGTGAAATTAGATGCCTGGGAATAATTTTTACATCATGCATTTGTTTACATAGAGTAGATTTTGATTGACACATGGATGTTGTTTTCCAGAAAACAGGCTGGGGTTTTTGCCCTGTATGTGAAGATACAAAGCCTTTGAAATGTATGTGTTCTCATTCCGTGGTCTGAAAAGATGCCTTCTCTTCTTTCTTTCTTTCTTTCTTCTCTTTTACAGATTCACCCATTACAGAAGTGCTGCTCCAGGCTGTGGGCAGCTGCCTGTGTCCTGCCAGTTTCCTCCAAGGGGCAGGGACGCTAAGAGCCTATGCCAGTGTGAGGGAGCCTGTCCCAAGGAAGGCTTTAACTTTCTTCGGCTACATCCAGAACCACTGGATGTCACTGTTGTCTCACGAAAGACAACATCTTACTAACAACTTTCGACAGATAATGTTTAGTAAATATATATACATATATGTATTCATATTCCCTTCCCCTCAACTGTTCTGAACAGGCATCGAAATTAAAGGACTGTGCAACCCCCTGGCTCTCACTCACATTTTTGATTACTATTTTACAGTGAGTGTGGTTTTGGGTCCTTTTATGGCACCCTAAGATGCGTCTTTTTCATAAAGCATTGCTTTCTGCTGTGATAGATGTACAATGCAGCACAGCTGCCATAATGCATCTCAGTAGTATTTTGATTTTTTGCTCCTATTCGTATCAGTTGCTGGGAGGTATTTTAATTCACCACAGCTGTACTGACTGCAGCTGTATTCCGGTGCAGGAGTGAGCAGCATTATCTGCTGGTGTGGGTCTACAGCTAGGCACTGTCGGTGGGCAGCACTGCCCGTAAATCAGGATTACCCTAGAGGTGTCTGCTTCTCTCCACCATTATAGACGAGTGTGCAGACTCTGCCCCTAAGTGATGCACCTCTGGTACTGAGAGGCAGTGAGAAACTCAGACTCCTTTTCTTACAAATGGAAAAGCTTTTTTTCCTACCAGGTGCCCGAGGTGGAGGAATTCAGCCAGGCAAATGAAGACATATAACTGTCTTTAAAGTCAGTGGAGAGGAACAGGCAATTCCAGGGATGTGATTCATCCTATCAGAAAGAACACTTCTAGTGGATAGGTCAGATAGGTAAAGACTTATAGGCACCTATTTCTGCTGACTGACACTGAAGGAGCCTTGTGACCAGCCCGAGGGTAAACCAGTTAGACAAGAAGAGTCCTACCCATCTTACCTAATATAGGCTCCTCTACAACAGATTGTTTGAAATGGTACGTAGGTCTTCCCTACATAACTTCACTCCATTATTAACCATCCTTAAGCCAGCTTCCTACATATTTCCCTAATGCTAAACATGCCAGAAAAGGCACCTGATGCTGAATGACCACCCCAAACTGCCCACCAGGAACTGTGCTATCCCCACAGAACTGAAGGTGGTTCAAGAGAGCCCTTGTTAGCCCCTATTGCAAACACACCAGGAGCTGATCTGACAATTTGGCCCTATGGACAGTGGCATTCATGTGCCCAGCAAAGCTCCCATTTCAGTATCAATGCTGCAGCCTAGGTGTAAAAATCTATTTCTTGTTGGTTACAGGTACATAAACCCAGTTTCAGCACTGTCTCCAGCTCCCAGAGGCTTACTTTGTATCTTGAGAACAACAAAACTTGTTATCTACAACAGGACATAAAGTACAATGCTAAGGAAGAGGTCATCTATTTGCATGAAAGTAGGCTGGCTCTGTTAGCTGTTCTCCATCTCACTCATATGAATTTCAAGCAACACTGTTATAGACTTCTTTAAGACTTCCATGATCTCACCTAGCATGAATTGTCCATGTAATAAGGTTCAGCTGTGGACTTCTGTACAGAAGAGGAGTATCAGAATCTCACTCCTCTTCAGAGGTCAGGGAAGTCTGAACATTAATCAGCAGAATAAGAAATTTCTGATAGTTGCCTGAATCAGTTCATGTAAGAGAACTGAAGGAAGAGGCAAAGCTGGAGAATTAAGGCTTGATTATTCCAGCAAGGAATTAACAAATTTAGGGTTAAAGGTCATGAATGCAGGATGGCCTAAGAGATTTGCCAATTTTAATTAAAATGATGCCAAAACCACTAGGTGGAATAATGTGTGCTGTGAAAATTGAATAGGAGCACTCCTCAGTCCTGGCCGGTTTTAGCAGTGCTATTTTAATTCTGTATCCGTAAATAAAGGATTGTGGAATGTCTGCTACCATTTAATAGCCTCAGTGAATCACGCAAAGTTAGTTTCAGGGAATCAAATTGATAAGGCATTCCCAAAAACACAGCTTTCTGGAGTAACTGCTTGGAATGAAGCTTCTCTGGGGTGTGACAGGTGATTTCCCCATTTCTCCACAGCACAGACCTCTGCCATGATCATGGTTTCAGCTGGAATAGAGTTAATGGTCTTTCCGTCTCTGGTACTTACAGAGGAAGGAAACTTCTCTCCCTGGTGTCTGCACAGATGCCCTAGTTGCATATTCTGGGTATTATTTTGATTGCCATTAGTAGGCCAAGTGACCCATGCAGTTGAGAGCACACTGCTCGTCCCACAGTTGCACTGCCAATCAGCAACTGCCATTAAGCCAAAACTGCTGCTACCTGCCCAGCTGCAGCCTGCGTGCCCAGCATGCAGAGCTGCATATATATTGCATATTTAAAACTAAGCTGTATGCAGAGCTCTCACAGAGATGCTGTAAGGTGTGGCGCAAGGTGAGATTACAGCCCTCTGTCTCCTCCAATGTTGTAGTGGTTGCATGGGACCCCATGGGTACAGGGAGCTGGGTAACATCCCCACACCCTCACTTCTTCCCCAGGTCTGGGGTTTCTCAGGGCAGAATGCACAGCTAAAATTGACAGGCTTTCCATATGCTTCTTAATTTGTGTTCTTCCTTAATTTGTTGCTGTTATTCCCCTCATCCAAAGCATGACTAGTGATTTACAGAAGATGGAGCAAGCCTGATGCTGCCCGGGAAAGCTCACATGTGTTTGCTCCCCAAGCTGTTTCATGGTAGGTGTCCCTGTACAGCCACAGAGATCTGACCTGCTTCGTGCTCGTGTCTCGGCCAGTTGGAGGCTGTCACAGGCGGGGAGCCGGGAAACGTTGCTGCTTCATGCTCCACAGCACAGCGAGGCTTGGAGACAGGCACAGCCCGCCTGGGTGTGAGAGCTCACACCGGGACAGGAGCTCCTCCTCGCGGCTCCTCGCGCACCGAGAGCCGTGTGACAGGGAGCCCCGGCCCTGCCGGGAGCATTGCAAGAGGAATGACACCTCGAATGGGAGCGGGAAGCCAAGAGCATTGCTGCGCGGCATCCTTTCAGAGCGCGTTTTGCATTAGCTGTTATCTCCATGAGTTAAATGCATGCAAATTAAACATGGCTGCTGGACGCTAAATAGGCGTTTCTTGCAAAAATAATCTGCTCTCTGGGGTCTCCACCTCTTTTGTGTTTGCAAACTGCATCAGATGCCGCATAAGTCATTCTCCAAAATGTGCTGACACCGATACCGATATCAGGCAAGAAGCTGCCAGCCCTCCCTGCGTTTTCCCTTTAATCTTTTTTTCCATGATTTTAGACTTTTACATTTCTAAGCAATTAATTTTTTGGCTCCCACATAGGATCAACGGGTGTGGAATGACTGGCACAGTCCTGATAGGCTCCATCTGGTTGCTGCTGATAAGGTAATCCTGAAGGCTGAGGGGCAATATCTCCAATAAGCTTAAAAGGCAGCAGCTTAATCTGTTTGCAAGACAGAACAAGCCCTGCAGCCAGCATTGTTACTCTATGGGAACAACTGGACACAGACAGCACTTCCATAGGTGCAGTGAGGGGGCTTTTGCAGAGTTATTTTTCCCCTGGGAATGATGATTCTCCTGATGCAGTTGTATTCCCTCTCAGAAGAAGGAAAAGCTGTGCTGTGCTTTGCTTTGTGAGCCATTTGTCCCCCAAAGCCATGATTTCTGAATCAAATCAATTATCGCTTTGCTTCTTTACCTCTGTAAACTCTTGGGTACTTAGGTAATCTTCCCCAAAGCAATGGGAAAAGATGACTCTTGCCTTTCTGTTAATAATATGTTGGGTGTTTCTTTCTTCTGTAACTTCCATAAAATTGCTGTTGGGTCCTGAATGGGGGATGTGATGAAAGCAATGGGGGTGTGCTTCGGGGACCCTCTGTAATCTCTCTTGTACAGATTTGGATCTTGGGTCACAGCCAGGAGAGCTGTGCAGGGATTTTAAGCACCACCTCGGCTCCCCTCAGTGTGTTGTCCTGTCTCGTGGCGTGAACCACGGAATGCTGTGCCGAGAGCAGCATAAACCCATGCCTGTGCCTTTCATGGTGCCCATTTTGCAGGATTTCAGCCACCAGCTTTGGGGTTTGTTTTACTGATGATTTCTGTTCTTAGCTTTCACCGTGTGCTTACCCTGTTCAAATACATCCTGCCAGTTCCCCCAGCAAAACACACAGGCATGTGCTGCAGGTCTGCGGAAAGCACGGGGGCTCTCACGGTATTGTTTCCCCACACACACAAGGGTTATCCCAGTGCCATTACTCAAGGGCAGTGGTGTAACGGAAGCTCCTGGCTGGACATCATGCTCCAGCAACGAGCACAAGCAGCGTCACTGACAAGCACGTCACTGCTTTCAGCGACGGAAATCGCTGCATCATTGCATCACACCTCCTACCTTTGCTTCTGTCAGACACAGTCACTTCTGCTGCGTGTGCGCACAACGAACACACTCGCTGTGCCCGAGGGGGCAGCGGGCAGCAGCGAGCCTTCAAAGCAGGGGAGCGGGGAGCGCACGGGCTCTTTTGCAGGAATAATTCGTGTTTTCGTTTTTAACTCTTTTATTCCTTCAGCGGCTTCTGGTGTTGGAGACTGCTCCATCTGCTGGTGAGCGAGGCTTCCTGCCACCAGCTCCCGTCCCGAGGAAGGAAGTGGTGCAGGGGTGTCCTGGCCATTTCTGGTCTGGGAGCCAGCCACCCCACCAGCCCACTGCGGGGATCCCTGTGCCTTCACCCCCTGCACTAGAGAGAGGCCAAGCCCAGCTGCACCTGCAAACGTGCTGGGGACACCAGTGCTGTCCCACGCAATGAAGGCACCGTGATGCCGAGGTGATGGCCTTGCTGTGAGATCCCAAAGTGAAGACTCAGGGAAAGCACCACGGGGGAAGGTGAGGCTGCTCCTCATGGGGTGTTTGTAACAGCAATGCTGGGCTACAGCTGGTGCAAGGCCCTTGGCTGGGGGGGGAGGGGGGTTGGAAGGGAGAATGGGGGGAATGAGGCCAGAACATTCAGTTTTAACCAAATACACTTTTTCTTCCCCCATGGTTTATGGCATTCATGGATTTTCCAGATGAAAAGTTAAGATCATTGGATTAAATACACATAGTTGATTCTCCGCTTTTCAACCTCCCAAGGAGCTCTGGGCACTGAGACAAGGCTTCCAGGTCCCACTTAAGAAACAGGCAGTGCCTCTTTTAAAACTGAGAGCTTAGGGATGAAAAGAGGCTCTCCCTTGCCAGCCCCAGGCAGCTGCAGGGAGGGGAGCTCCAGCTACATCCACCCCATTTATCCAGGCCACTGCAGTTTCTCTGCTGCCACCAATTCTGTGCTTACACCAGACGCTCAGCTGAGGTGCTCCTGTTTGCACCGGAGACAGCATGTGATAAAAGAGTCAGCATCAGTAATTACATGGCACAGTTTATTCGAGGCTCATGTACGTGCCTTTTGGGACAAGCACAGGGCACGGAGGTGGCAGGAGAGGTCTTCATGCTGTCATCCCATCTTGGGCAGAAGGGATAAGGCCAAAATTATGATTACTTTGGCACCTGAGTAGCTTCATTGGTGTTAATTAATTGGTGGAAATGGAGGATCCATGTAAGTAAGATTCAAATCAGACACTGGTATTTATCTCTACCTCAGGTCCTCTCTATAGGGTTGCTTCTGTCAAAGTGGAGAATGAAACAAAGAGGGAAAAACCTAAATAGTGATTAATGAAAAGCAGTCCATATTTAATCACAGCTTTCAATTCAGACTTTATAATTTAAACTTCAGTAATTGTCTTCACGATTTTGGCATCTGCTTATCCCAGCCTACACACTATCTTTGAACTAACAGCACGGCTTATCTTTACAATTAAGCATTCAGTGTAGCAACAAATCTTCAATTTGGTGTGAGTCACCCAGCTGCTAAGTCAAACAATGTGTCACTAAACAAACCAGTTTCCCCTGACCTCATATGATGATAATGACTTGTGAAATCATCTCGAAATTTCTTTGGTAGAATTTGCTGGTACTTTCTGACACACTTGTTTTCATAAACCTAATTGGGTCCTGCATTAGAAACTGGATACAGCAGTACACAAACAGTTGATAGAAGTTATCATGGAATGAAGGCAGCCCACCTTGGAACCAGTTGCTAAAAAAAGCAAAATAACTTTCTCAAAGTAAGAGCTGCAAGTACAGGGTGAGGAAAAGTTCCAACTGCATCAGCTCCAGTGGGTGTGTAGGGATCTGAACTGTGGCTGTGGGGATTAGCAACACTGGTGGGGTGGCTGCTCCTGGCGCAGACAGGAGCCCGGTGCTTCCATACATCGGCTTCATCCCACTGCTCTGCATCACAGGTGTCTGTATGTGCAGTCATTATTAGCAGTAATCTGTAATCTCAGTTTAGCACAGTCAAGGTGACACCTGGTGTCAGAAGGTTATGGTATCTAGCAACTCCATCTCTGCACTCAACTAGAAAAGAGCAATGCTGGAGTGGAAGTTGTGATGTGCAGCCCCAGGGCAGGCAGGGCCCTCAAAACACACACTGCTATTTCACACAGCTGAAGTTTCTCAGAAGCTGGGTTTGGAGTCTTGGTGGATGCAGGCAGTCCCTTACGCTTGCAGCACTGCTGTATGACAGTCACACATCCCGTCAGAAATGGGTAATGTCGTTTTGAGTGCTTGCGCTTTTAGTGCTCTGTCTCCTCAGCTCTGGAAGCCATCAGAGCTCTAATAACTGTATCTGAAAACACATGAGAAGGCTTTTGCTTAAAGGTCCAGCTGTGGGACATGAAAGCAGCTCTGTGCAGGTTTTGCTGTTAGCTGCTGACACAACACAGCCAGTGGTGGTCTTCACTTCAGGCAGCACCACAAGCTGCAGCACTGAGCTGATGCTGATGCCTGCCACCCAGGTTTGTGTCCTTGAACCTCACAGAGGCTTATTTAGCCAATACTCTATTGCAATCTGACATAACTGTCTCCTTAGCTGAAGGGATACACGTAGTAAGTCACTTTTTTTCCCATTCCTACCTCTGATACAGCTCTTTGTCCCTTGTCATAAGCTCATTCCCCTCTGGCAGTGAACCTAGTGCAGGCAAGTTCTCATGTCCCCATGTTAGCTGGTGTCAGATGAACTTTGCATCTTCTGCGCAGCACAAAATAAAGATGGCAGTTTGGAATCTGTGGCCCAGAAGCTGTGTGAGAGTCAAGATGTCATAGTCATGGTGGCCTCCTGCAACCACAAGAACATATTAATTTGACTGTAGCATTTAATTAGCTTATCAAATTTTTCATTGTCCTGCACCGCTTTACTTCAGTTCTCAGAATTATTTATAAGGGTAGATATCCTCCTTTTACCAAAGGAGGATCCTGTATGAAGCAACAGAAGATATAGCATTAGATACGGGCCATCAGCTGCCTGAATGAGCAAGTGAACCCTAATAAATAGGCAGGAGAAAGCCACTTACTAACATGATTTCACATTTCAATCAATGCAGCTAAGGTGGAAAAAAATAAAGTCACTCATTTTCAATAGCAGTGCCAAGGCTTCATGCTCTATATTCTCTTTAATTATTGCCTTTGTCTGGCTCAGAAACTACATGAGGCATAGTGAATGCTCTTAGCTACAGTAGAGCTGCTGATCTGTAAAAAAAGCAGTATGATCAGATGCCAGCAAGGAGAAGGCAAGAGTTAGTTAAAAAATCAGTTAAAAAATCAGTTGTTTCTCATAGAAAGAAAACAGACTTCAGGGCAGATGACATTCACAACAGACAAGGCAACAACTGAGACGGACCCTGGAGGAGAGACAAATCTCACTTGTTTGCATTATATGCATTTTTAAAGTCTGAGTTTGCAAACCTTCACCTCCATTTGCACCGCAGAATTCACCAGCACCACTTCCGCACCCCAGGCTCTCCTGGGACAGTGTCCCATTGCAGCTATTTGAAGCCTGAAAATACTGCCAAGTTGCCAAACCACCTCATTATCAACACACATTAAAATGAACTAACTTACCCGCTTTACAATGAAATCATGATGGAAATTTTCAGTTCTGTACCTACAGACTTCTCTTGTATCATGTTTCCATGTCTTCACAACTGTAGTGATTTTTTTCCCCACCCTTTTAATTAGCTTATTTGGATTTTTTATTCACCCCAGCTTTTAGGCGAAAGCAGAGATGTTCATATATCCTACAGCTCCAAGAGCTGGAAGAAGCATGCCGCATGTCATAAGGCTCATAGTAAAGGCAGGTCACACAGTCCATGCCATTACATGTAGTCCTAAGGAAACAGTGCTGAACATGTCTCCCAGATATTTCAGAGAGGTGATTGAAAGACACAGATCCCTCCAAACTCATTTCACTCATGTTGAATAGCAGAATATGAAGACATTTTATGCAACCTCCTCCAGCCCAAATTGGTTCAGCTGTTGTGAATGGATATTCCAAGCTTCACTATTTACTCATCCAGGCTACCATACCTGGTGTGGTACAGGGCATTAGGAGCAGGTGGGTGGCCAGGCAGTGCCACCAAAGTCACATCCTAAATTAGGTTTCTCCATCCCAGCACATGTTTTCTCCATCCCCTCATTTGCCTGAATGCCTCCAGGAACCACCTCCAATGGGAGAACCAGCCTTGGGAGTTCTGGGTTTCACCCACATCAGAGACCACATGGGTTATCTCTCTACTCATGAACAGCTGCAGCTCTGTGAGGAAACCTACCTCTCTGTGTCCCACCTCTGGTATTCACTTACAATTTATGTATCATAAATACCCCCTAGGAAAAATCTAATGGCAGGCAGATTTCCTCACAGAGCTACAGCTGTAAGTTAGTGGCAGGCCTACTGCAAGAAAGTCTTCAAAGTATCCCTTCAGTGTTCTTACAAGAAAAGTGGGTCAGAATTTGCAGCTGAAGTCTTCTGGGGCTTTGACTTTAATTAAAGTGTAAGTAAGATAACAGCACATCACCCTTATCCAGGCATACAACAAAGGGGATGTGCTGCTATTAGCTCTTGCAAATGCAAAAGCCTGGGTGGAAACTCCTGTTCCCTGTCCACATGCCTCAAAGCACACAACAACAGCGCTTTTAACATGATCGGTCTATTTAAGTGATACTCAGATGATGCGCCATGTGGAATGACACCAACAGGGCTCTTTTTCTTATGCCACTGACCAGAAGGAAGCTTCCCAGAGGGAGATGCCATGTTATCTGGGCAGCATTGCCTCCACAAAGTACTTGGTTTGGCAGTGGATGATCCTGGGAGGTCTCCATGGGGGCTATGAGGCTACTGCAGAGCATGGGAACAAACCGAACCCCCAACCTCTTCAAGCGGAAGCTGGTATTTCAGCACAAGTTTTCATGTAATAAATTTCTGTGTGAAAAGTTGACAGTTAGAAGAAAAGTTGTCAAGAATAAAATGGTTGAGGACAGTGAAAGGCTGACTGGGAGATGTGTGGGATGCTGGAGCTGGTGGCAGGAACTGGAAACTTATGTCACAGAGTGTGGTAAGCTAATAGATAACCTCAGTTTTACACTTCCAGGACACGAGAGTGATACGGCAGCCTAAAAGGACAGATTTTCAACTGCATTGCATGTTTTGTTTTAACTTCTTATCTTTTCAAAACAACACTTTGCTCAGCCTGATAAAGTTAGTACAACTTTATGGGCTTGTTTATATTGTTCCCTACCTGTACTCTCTCAACTCTCACAAGTTTTTCAGGTTCTTTTCATAGAATCATAGAATCATAGTATCATAGAATCATAGGATCACAGAATAGTTGGGGTTGGAAGGGACCTTAAGATCATCTAGTTTCAACCCCCCTGCCATAAGCAGGGACACCTCACACTAAACCATACCACTCAAGGCTTCATCCAATCTGGCCCTGAACACTGCCAGGGATGGAGCACTCACAACTTCCCTGGACAACCCATTCCAGCATCTCACCACCCTAACAGTAAAGCATTTCTTCCTTATATCAAATCTAAACCTCTCCTGTTTAAGTTTGAACCTGTTACCCCTTGTCCTGTCACTACAGTCCCTAATGAAGAGCCCTTCCCCAGCATCCCTGTAGGCCCCCTTCAGATACTGGAAGGCTGCTATGAGGTCTCCACGTAGCCTTCTCTTCCCCAGGCGGAACAGCCCCAGCTCTCTCAGCCTGTCTTCATATGGGAGATGCTCCAGTCCCCTGATCAACTTCGTGGCCCTCCTCTGGACTTGTTCCAACAGCTCCATATCCTTCTTATGTTGAGAACATCAGAACTGCATACAATGCTCCAAGTGAGGTCTCACGAGAACAGAGTAGAAGGGCAGGATCATGTTTTGTGTTTTTCTAAAACCTCAGGTGCTGCAGACAAATGGCATCTTCAATGCTTTAGTTTCTGTTGTATTTTATAAAGCTTAGCCAAAAAGAATTTCAAAAGTCCTCAACTGCAATATTTGAAATTCATTCTCATAATGTGAAGGATTACACTGTATTTTCCAATACTTAACTTTCAAATTACTATATTGATGCTGTAGAAAGGACTGAAATGCTCAAACCCTATGACTTTCATGCCAAGTGTGAGGTTTTGAGTTCTGGCATACACAACCTTGTGCAAATATTAGCCTGTATCTAACTAGTGTGTTCTAAACATTTGCTGTACCATTGATACTATCCTCCTTTTGCAGTTTTTAGTTATCCTAAAGTTCTGTCTTTTTGAAGACAACCATTACGTCTATTCAGCATTCAAAGGAAGCCTCTGCTGAAGGCTTTGCTTTCCTCCTCTGACATACATAAGCCTTGAAGCAAAATACCTTGGATACAGTGGACAGATTGATGCTGCTTAAATATCAGCAAATGTTGCCTCGTGTAAGGACAGGAGATTTTTGAGCTTTGCAATTTTATCACGAGTTTTACCTGCTCAATAATCCAAACACACATATATAATCTGACAGAACTCTGTCCTGTTTGCTCTGGTTTATCTTCAGCCAAAGAGTAAATGGGGAAATGGTATCAGAATACTGAAAGGGCAGCCAGCAAGGGCAGTGCTTATACACCTGGGAGTATAGTACAAGAAGAAAACACAAATGCATCATAAATATGTATTTTAGAGCTGCAAGGCACCCATGCTCACAGCTGGCACATTTCAGCATGTTGAATTGCTTATATTGAATACCCATAATTGGTGATTACAGCATCTGATTTACACTGTCACCATGCCACACGTCCTAGAACATTTAGTCACCTACTTTACACTTGTACCGAGATGCATCGATACCAAAAGCAACTATTTAAGGTGGTGCTTTTTAAATTATTATTATTTTTGTATGAGGAAAAGCACAGCAGACTATTTGTGTCTTGGGCATTACAGGAAACCTAACTAGGCCAGCTGCATCTTACTGATAGCACAGAAAATATTTAATATATAAGATGGAATTCAGTCTCTGGGGGCTACTTTAAATGACAACTTAGGAGCTAGCACAATCCCCTTTTGAAGCCAAAGTACATCAGCCCTGAGGATTCCCTTTCTGCCCTGCTCAGCCCTTCAAAATCCAGCCTTGCTGTTTGCAGAGCATTTGGTGCCATAGCATATTTTGCAGCTGGAATCACTTACCGTCACTTGGCAACTGTATTCTGGACATGCTGGCATCTCCTCAGGCTAACAGCCTGCCTCAGTTACCTTTTTTTGCTGCAGTTCTTCATAATGGAAACTAATTGCAGTTCTGGCATTTGAGTGGAGCATTACCAAGGTCAGACAGGCAGAAGGGCTCATCCTATTGTCTTCTGATGGTCATACACTGTCTGGAAGTAGTTTAGCATGTCCTTTATGCATGACATCCCAGTGAAAGATGAAGTTCCTTACTTAGGAGCAGTTCCGGGGAGGGAGGGAAGGAAGGAAGGAGGTAGGGACTGCTGCTCACTGGTCCCCATTCCTGCTGGGAGACCCATGACTGCATGCCACCCTGGGGTGGTGAACCCAGAGCTGCAGCACATCTGAGGCCCAGCAGCCACATTGTCATTTAAACTGCTTCATTCACAGCAGCAGGAGACAAAGTTAGCATTCCCCTGGGGAGAAAGAAGGTGGTGAATCTGCTGCCACAGCTCCCTGCCATCGCCTTATGAGGGTGACATCCACCTGTGATGACAAGAGTGAATGAGGAAAGTTCATGAGCTGTTGTGGCAAAACCATGTCAGATTTGTCCAGGCTTCACCTTTTAAAGTAGAATGTGTTGCTGTGTGACTTCTGTCTTTTCTTCACTGCTGAAATGGGAAGGGGCAGAAGATGGGCACGTAACTGTAGGGGTATTATTTTCCCTAGTTCCAGATCAGAGACAATTCAAATGGCAAACTTACTTAAACTAAAAGGGGAACAGGGAGAGGCAGCAAATGCCAAAGCAGAGCCTGGCATCCATGTTCCTGCTTATGGGGGGACACCCTGCAATGTTCTCCCATACCAGAGGAGAGAGGAAACCTGCCCCTGGCACCTAGCCAGCTTTTGCTGCCTGGCATATGCTTCAGACCATGACTGGCTTTACTTACCTCTCGCCCCATGGACTGATGGAGACTGGCTTTTGGGAATACCTCACACATTCCTGTGCAGTCACGTGTTTCCAGTGCTTGCCCTGTCACGTAACTGCTTGTCTCTGTGTCTGTTACGACCTGAAGGTTTAGTGGTCTTTTAAAACTGCTTTCTTCCAGGTATTTTTGTTTGGCATCAGAATTTATAAGGGTGAAAGCTGGCAATGAGAGATGCATTTTGAGTTATTCTTACTCTGGCCTCTCACTGAACTTCTCAGCTGAATGTCTCTTAGAGAGATCTTTATTTAAATTTGTTTAAAGATGCTGTGATCTGCCTTGGCAACATCCTATTAGAATGCCAGGAACAAGACAGAAACAATTAAGATCAAGAGCTGTGCAGCAATTTCCATTTTTGTCCTGCAAGTGTATGACATTTGCTCTCTCCAACCCTCATGCCACCACACACTGAATCTCTGGAGGTCCCTTTCAGCCAAAGTGAGGCTCTGATTTTAACTTTGCCCAAGCACAGGTTTTTTATACAAGGTTCTGCAGTTTGAACTGAGTTTCATGTAATGAGGACATTTGTTAAACCACATGTCTTTTTGAGGTATGTTGTTGCTTTCCTTTTCGTAGATGTTTCCTTGAATAAAATATCCCACAACCTATATTCTAGTCAAATGAAGGATTTATGCTTGTCTTTTTCTGAAATGAGTGAAGAGAAGCATTCTGTATGGGAAAAGGAGGAAAATAATACTTTTCCTCTTTAGATTTAATTTATCACCATGTTGCCTACTAAATTACATGTGTATGTGACCTCCTTTGCCCCCCTTAGTGTTTTCTTCCTGGAAATGAACACATCTTGAGCGTTTCCATCCCTTTTTCCCCAGTATAAGAAAATAATTAATTTAATTTTAACTACATTTTTGGTGTCTCTTTTTCATTACATGGTTTACAACAGCTCGGGGGGGGGGAGGGCAATTTTCCATAGGGAGGCACTTTCATTGGAGGAAGCAGGCTCCAGCAGATGCTCAGTTCCTAAAGGAAAAGTTCACACTTTGTAAATAAATGAGAAATCAGTCATGACTAATTCAGTGGCCTCAGCCACTGTGGTTCCTGGTGGGAGTGATGTTGGTGTAGGTGCCCCATGGCAAGCAGCCCTGCCAAGAAGCCATCCCCATAGTGCCCCAGAACTACACATCCCAGGAGGCAATGGGCTGACACCATGCGCTTTTGGGTCATTTCAACAAATGAAGGTGGTTTAATTCAGAAGTTTGATTTTGGAGGTAAATGATGACACACAGGTTATTTAACATGTATGTAGAAAAAATCTGTTTGAAAATTTGTTCTTGTGGCAAAACTGCTCCAAATCTTTCTCCCTTCCAAAGGGCATTTTCCAAGCATTGGTTCTTCAGGGGAACTTATTTGTTTCAATGAAGAAAGGCAGTGATCTCCATGAAGAGCTACTACGTGCATGCTGGATTAGAGTCTCCATGGATGCCATGGCATCTTGGAGCAGAAAAGGGAACCTGCTGGCTCTGTCTGGCCCAGGCATCTCCCAAAGGTACAAATTTCCTTTGGAGGCAGTATACTCCAGCCCCTCTTCACATACCTGTGCCTTCCTGCTTCCCCCTCTGGCCTGTGGGAGAGGGAACAAGGCCAACCCCACGTCTCCATCCAGCCATCAATGGAAATGTTCCCAGAGTAAATACCAGCCTTTGCATAGACATGATTTCCAAATGTCCCTGTACTGTATGGGTTTCGCTGGTTAATAAACCTGTTTTACAAAAAGAGAACACTTTTTTAAAGCCTGTTCTCAGGAAGGAATAGAAAGTAATGCACAATTAATTGCGAGTCATAATAACTTTGGTACTTAGGGATCATCAACGAAACAAACCATACTGTGCATGTTATTCAATAAGCCACAGACAATGAAGTAAATCAAAGGAACTGAGCTGCTCATAAGTAGAGTTGAATAAATTAAAAATTAGGACAGTGCCACAGAGCAGCTCTCTGCAAGCATTGGCTGGGAATAAACATTTTTTAGTCACAGCAGAGGACAGTTCTCACTGTGACACCATTAAATAATAGTCTTCCTTCAGTGATCCCACCAAGAAAGGAGAATTGATCTGCTGAGAACATTTTGCTCTACATCAAAGCAGATTTGTAGTGTTCTTTGAGGGCAGACTGAAGTGAATATTCCCCATGAATTTTCTGTGGAAACCCAGTTTTAGAGGTGCCTGGATGTGCTCGCCCTAAACCTACATCTCTCTCTCAAAACATAATGGAAATGCACATATAACCATAGAATGCGTTGTGTTAGAAGGGTCCTTAGAGATTCCAAACCCCCTGCCACAGGCAGGGACACTTTCAGTCAGAGCAGGGTGCTCAAAGGCCCATGTCTCGTGCTCCTTGACAACAAAACATGCTTAAAGACAAAACCTTGAGATAGAAGCCAATATCCTCCCCCAATCATCTGAAACCTCACTGACCCCTCCAGCACCCTTTGCCTCCCTGGGGGGACCAAAACCTGCACTTCCAGGGTCATGGACTTCCCTGTCACTTCCCATGCCATTCCCATTCACCATGCTTCTCAGTTGCTCCTTGTGCATGGCTCAGCAGGCAGCTTCCCTGTGGCTGTGCCAGGGCCACCTCTGCCATCCAAACCTGCCCATCTGCATCTTATATAGCACCAAAACCATTCTCATTTTGCTAATTTCATATAAGTGCAGTTTTTAAAGCTAATATGGAAAGAGGATGCAACAGCTATGAGAGAAACAGCAGCCACTGTGGAAGGCACAGCACCAACTCCACAGGTTGAATTTCAAATGTGAAGAAAATGTATGTGGCTCTGAGGGCTTCGTCATGGGAAGGAGCAAGGGATGCTTCTCTGCTCGCCTGAGCTCACTCCCACAGGAAGGAAATACAATACTTTAAAAGCTTTCATTTTGATTTAAGTCCTTTGTGCACAATTTTGAGGGTAACTCCCAGCTCTTGCATGGGGAGCCTTGTCGAGTAACTGCTTGCCTTGTGGAAACTCATTTTAAAGAATTTCTAGCATATCTCTTTTTGGTCATCACCTTTTCAGGCTGTTTACTGCCTCCTCAAATAGCAGCTGTTAGGTACACTGGTCATCTGAAACACTGGGGGTTTTATGCTTTTGTAGTCTGGAGAAAGAATAACTCTACAGCACCTACTCTGTGGCACGTGGCATTGCCTGAGTTGGTCACTGCTCTCCCACTGTTGATTCCCGAATAATCATTTTCCCTCCTTGGCTGCTCTCAAAAATAGGGCCGAGGTTTTTCTAGGACTCCAGGAACTCTCACTTATTCAGGGGCCATTTTACATTTGCAACTTGTATTTTGTCTCCTGCCCATCTTCCATCCCTGTTGCATGAGTAGCATGTGCCCATCTGCACCGCCTGAGGTTATGTGGCACCTCACTGATATTGGCAACTTGGCATCGTAAGTTTGGCTGTTTGTTGAAAATTAAATCCTCCAGTTTCATTCCCACGTCTGCACTCACTAACTTGTAGGCTAAATGCTCTCTGGATGTAAGAGGATACCTTGCACTGAAGTAATGAGGAGATGATGTGTTCCAGGTGGGACATCTCTGCAGTTTCTGCTCTACTTTTCATTCCTTCATCCTGTGCATTTTGTCAAAGGCCAGCTTTTGCTTCTATGAGGAAACCCACAGAGCTCTATGTGATGCTCAGATGGATGCTTTTCCTTTTCTCTCTGCATCTCCCCTGGTTTGGGAAGATGATACCTTAGACAGATATGGTTAAATTGTCCCTTCCTCTCACTTCCTACAACCAGTGTGACTGTATGTCTGTTTGCTGACATAACGGATGTCAAACATTTTTGCTATACTTGCAGGGACTCAAAAAGCACTGGAACATGTGCTGTAGATGCCGCTGTTTCGTTCTGTGTGGTAAACTCCATCACCTCTCACATGCCTTACACCTATGCAGGGCCCAGGAAGCCCACAGGATTGCTCATAGGAGCTGAAGCAGCAGCAGGCAGCACCTGCAGCAAAGCATGCTGACGTTATTAGAGAGTCTTTTAAGCCCTCACCTTCATTTTTTGTCCCATTCTTTATCTTTTGCTCTTCAGTGTCTACAAACCCAGAAGCATGCAGTAGAGATTTGCTCTTCCCATCCCATGCCTGCTCAGAGGAGGCTGCTGCATGGGTGTGATAAAGTGCCTCTCCATGCAGTGCTCTGCACTGGGGCTGAGTGCTCAGCTCTTGCTGTCCATGTTTGCTCGCTGCAGCCGGGGCCAAGGGCAGCCTCCTGGAGCAGTGTGGTTCCTTTGCATGCTCATCTCCCAAAACAGAGGTTTTAGGAAGCATGCGCAGCAACTTTTATTCTGATTACCAAAATGCTACCTGGAAATACGAAACTGGGCAGTAAAGAGGAGAGGCACAGATAGTGCATAGGAGCTTTATATAGTCACTCACTTACCTTACACTTCTCTTCTATTATTTTAAGATATAAATAAAGGCATTTTTCCTTCCACAGCCACCCACATCTTTTACTTAATGTTGCAATGGGCTCAGAAACCGCTTGGGGGAACTTTTTCCATTGCAGTTAATTATAGATAAGGAAATCGTGTTGTCACAAATACGTACTGATCTGACTCAGCTGCCTTTATGAGCACTCAGTATCATAGAAATCCAGCAGATTTCACTAAGAAATGTCAGATGCTTAGGACACTTGCAAATGAAGCACTTGGGATTCCCTTCCCTGATCGTATAGTTTAGGAAAGTGCATTTGGGTGAGTGCCTAATTAAGCATTGAATTGGCACTGAAAGACCTTTCTGGTTTTTTAAGTAAGTCTTGAACTGTACCGTGACCTACAAAAACAAGGGAGCGTTATTTAGTTGCTAAATAGGATTCTGTATTGCTAAAACTATTGTGAACAGTTAGATTGATGTCATCCTAAAAACTGTTCGATACGCACCAGTGTAAGGCTTGTGGCTTTTTCCTTTTAAACTCCTTCATTTAAAATATCGTTTGGGCTCTCGTAAGCAGAAGGTACGAGTGGAAGCTGGAATGAGCACCAAGAGCCTTCATTAAGAGTAAAGCAGTGTCCTTGTCCCGCCCTGGTGAGGCAGAGCCGCAGCAGCATCACCAGGTGGAGCTCTGCCCCTCTGTTCCCCGTGCGTTTTGCAAAACACAGCTTCCAAGGCATGTCCTCTGAATTCCGTTTTCAGCGCTCAGCAGCGTTGTGCTGCTGTGCCCGTGCAGGGGATGCACACAGCGAGCGACCCGTACCTGCAGGGTGTGGGTGTGTGTGTGTGCAATGAGGCTCCTTTGGGAAGGAGGACTGGGGAAGGCTGACGGTGGGAGGCATGAGGACACCTGCGATGGGCATCAGGGTTTGTGGGTGGGCCTCCCTTTCCCTGAAGGAGCCGTAGATTCCACTGTCTGCAGTGGATGTTTTCAATGGGCTGACCCAGTGGTCCTGTCCCAGTGCAGGCACACAGCAGTCCCAGCCATGCCAGAGCCACCAACACTGGTGGTTTTCCTGGGGGCCAGGAGACACAGCACTGAGGAGAAGAAATGGACAGGAGAGGAGGGGAGAGGAAAAAGGAAAGAGAAAGGAAAAGAAAGGGAAAGGGGGAAAGAGTCTTGGTGGCCCGAACTGCTACTTGTGTGGAAAGTGGACTTTCAGCCTTCTGACTGTGTAGCTGCTGGAAGACACCTACCTTTGACAGAGGGACAAGCACATAATCGCCATTGAATATCTGGCCCTTCAGCCTCCTGCTTTTCATGCTGACACCATGGCAACCCTCCTCAACACTGCGCACAACACAGGGCAGCACTCCCCAGGATAGGGGAGCACCCCAAGAGATGCCCTGAGTCCCCATTTTAGCCACCTCTCGAATCATGACCAGTGCTAATGACCCTCTCTTCTGATGTCTTCTTTTCTTTTAGTGTCAGTGACTCTTTTAACATTCAGTTTCTCACCTCTACCCTTTCACATGGTAGTTTAGACAGGAATTATGCCTAACAATGTTTTATCTATATCTTAGCTGCCATGTTTTACCATGGGAACCATGCTTTTGGAGAATCAGAATTCAGGGGGCAGATACAATGCCATGGAAAGGTTGTTTCTCACAGTCCCCAGGATATGTCTGTATGGGCTTGCTAGCAGATTTGATTCTTACTCCTCAGCCTGCTCTGGCTGGGTAGGGCAAATGGTTCCTGGAGCAATGCATTTGATAGTTCTGGAAAATGTTGCCCACTAAGCTGAAAACAGAGATAGTCCCAGGAAAAGATGTGACAAACATGAGACCTGTGAGGAGATTTGCTTTTTCAGAAGACAGAGCACTTGGAAGATCAAGGCGTACAGAAACAGTTATTTGTCAGGTGTGGTTGGTTTGTGGGGGTTTTTTGTAATAAATATGATTTGGTGATCATAGTCAGGTCACTGGATAATCTTCAGGGACTCAAAGCACAGCTGGGCTTATGCAGCTTCCCTTGGTAGAAGGTCATCATTGGGATTTGCAGTATGAGGACTTGGCTTTGACCAGACCATCAGGGGATTTCTCCTCAGGAAAAACAACAGATTGGTGTTTGGTATCTCCCTGGTACGGCTGCACACAGTTTACAGGAATCAAAAGGCATCACCATGCTAAAGCTCAGAGGCCTAGCGCTGCCTGACCAGCTCTTGCTAGGGCTCTGGTTTGCCCAGCAGCATTAGGGAAAACAGCAAGAAACCCTCAGCTTCTGGCTGGGACATCTTGGGATGCTGAGGATTTACATCATCCTTTAAAACGTCTGAGTCACAGCAAACATTACATCTATTATGACAGATCTTTAAATAGAGATTGAAATGATCATTTTTCTTCTCTACCGTAGGAGTATACGTTTTTCTTTGCCTTTTAGTCTAGAGGCTTAGGGTTGCCTGGTTACTCTGACTCAGAAGCTCTGTGAGGTGTCTCTTGGTGAAGGAGCAGATACAATTTGGCAATTAGAGAAGCTTGATTTGTCATCTAAATGTAGAAATCCTTAGGAAAAAATAACTATTTCAATAGCAGTTGTACAGAAACCGCAGTGAGAAAACTCTCAGAATTTGCATTGGTACTGAACATTGCTGGTTTGCTTATTGTAAAGGCATGAAGGTCATTAATAATATATGCAATAATTGGGATATTTTTCAGTGTTCAATTAATAGAATCCTGTTCATAGCATATATGAATTGCAAATGTGATCAGAAAAGCATTTTTGTTGAAGATTTCCCCATGGACTGGTGCTATAAAAAGGCTCCATTCAGCCAGCAATCTGTTCATCTTCAGCTGGAGTTAAAGGAATGTGATGTATTCATGTGAGGGACACAGCACAGCCAGCACAGCAAGCTCAGAAGTGTCTTACCTGCTTAAGTGTGCCTGTGTGTATGTACATACTTATATATATTATATGTGTGTGTATAAATGGAGCAGAAGTTCTTATAACTATACATGTGTGCTGATTTGGGAAACCTGTGCTTTCAGAAATGGTTTCATTTTGCAAAGTATTTCCTCCAGAACTGAAGCCATGTTGTTTTAACAGTTGCTTCATAGATGCCCTTTAGTTGTTTGCATTTTGATGGATGGCAGCAAACACTTTAAGAACAAGGAGGAGCATTTAATGGTCGGGAAGGTGGGGAGTGTTTGTAGAGAGGTGAGATCTGTGGACTGACAGTTTTGCTTGGAGGTCCAGAGAGCAGAAAGGCTCAGCCAGTGTAAACTCTAAAAGGTCAGAATTTGATTTAATGAACTTAACCTTCAAGAAAACAAGCCTTTCTCATGTAGCTATCCCCTTAGGGTTTCTTCATTCAACTACAATAAATGCAGGACAAACAGAATGACGAAGAAGTCCCATTCTGTAAATCTTGCCATGTTTTTAATCAAGTGTTGCCAACTCATTTTATAGATGAGTTTTAAGATTAAATTTTGGCTCCCTAATGCTGTATCTGACAGGGGCAAGGTAAATCTACAGCACTGCATGGTTCCTTTATACCCTTGTGTTACACCCGCTACTTAAGGTACATCACTGACGTCTGAATCATCATCTGTAACTTCCGCACCAGATGTGCTCTCATAGACTCACTCTGAATTGAGGCAGTCTGCTCAGTTGCAGTGGGGTATTGGCTTGAACACCTCCATGCTGTTGGGATTTCCTACTTCCTACAGTTTGCTTTTTGCAGGCATTAATGCAACGGCTGTAAGAGAGAAGCAGAAAGCAATAAGTGTATGCCTTCTTGTTATTAAAAATAGGGGTAACTCAGGAAAAAAGTACATTCCCCAGGATTATTTTCATTAGTATATAAGTGGCTGTAACAAACATTTTATATGTGACATGGTGAAACTGTTAGGTAGTCATGATATTATCAGGTTCTTGCTAGAACTTTGCTAAAGAAAAAATATGCCTTACTAATCTCTTATTCATTTGCCCAAAGAAGCCGTGGAAGTGTTCAAGGGCAGGTTGGATGGGACTTTGAGCAGCCTGTGCAACCAGATGTCACTGCCCAGTGAGGTGGGAGATGCCATGCAGAGTGGTGGCTAGAACAGGTAATTAGAAATAATGGCAGTCAAAATTAATACCACCAGAGGCGGATGGTCAGTGGCCTGTGGCAGCTCCTTGTCAGCTGCTGTCCCATGTGCTCCAAGTGGCCCTCAGACCTCCACAACCTTCCAGGAACAACAGGGCTCGAGCGTTTGAATTTCTGTGTTGAACCATCACTTGTGCCCTCCGCACTGCTCAGCATGCACTGGCAATGGGAAGGAAGAGGGAGAATTAGATTAAAAAGAAATTGCATAAAACATTATGGTTTTGTTGTTGCAGATCACAAATCAGCAATATGTCCATAAACAGAAAAAGGACTTAAAATCTGGTCACCACAACACAGCAGGATTAACAATGGGAGAGTGAACATCAGTGATACAGTAATTCTGAGTGAGCTACCTCCCAATAGGTTGCCTATTCTCTAGTGACCTATTAAAGTATTATTTGCATCTTCACATGAGGATCTTCTACTTGCTTCTTTACTGAGCCAATCCCCTGGGTGAGATGTATATGGGAGAGATATATGGAAGCCAGTATGATAATACTTGTGCTTGTATATTAAGATTCACTCACATGTCTAAACAACATTATTCCAACCACTGTTACAGTTTTGATTGATGTATGTCATACGTTCTATTTGCTGAAGATAATATCTATGTTAACTCTCAGGGAATCCCAAAATAAAATGAACTTCATCAATCTCTTTTGTGTGTTTTCACTGACCTCATGTATGCGATATATTTTGTCTCTACAGACAGTTTATTTAGGAGGATGTAAAGAGAAACTGCAAATCAGATTCATTATATTTTTATACCTGTCTGTAAATCTCTTTCAGTTATTAAGATTTATGTTTGTCTTTAGTCAGAAATACAGTCTTTCACATCTTTTGTCAGTCATCTTTTAGCTTACAGAAGTTGCCACAGTAAAGAGATACTTTGCATCCTCAAGTTGTCTTTCTCCAGCTAATAACCCAAACACGGTATTCACAAGATTTCAGTGGTCCCTACTGCAGGGGAGGAAAGACAGGTTAACACTGAAATGGACAGCCCAAGGATAAGAAGGATCTGCTTTTACACCAAATTTCTCACAGCAGCAAATGCTTCTTTGTCATGCTGCAAGTACCACAGTACTCCAGAAAGAGTCATTCAACAAAACCACCTGAAATATAACAAATGCAGAGACAGAAAAAAGCTTTCATAGGCAAACCTGAATATAACAAATTTACAGAGTATAAAAGGAAACACAATGTAGAGGAGACTGACTTCTCAAGCCCTGAGGGAACAACACTTTCCTTTCAGAAATAGGTATATATGGTTACTGCAGTGTTAGCCTAACTGCAGGCCTCAGAAGGATCAGCCTTGTGACAGGCTGCAGAACGTGTTTCTGCACTTTCGAGTTAGTTTTAGTTAAAGGAAAAGGATTTTAATATTGCCCTTTCTTGCCTAATGAATGATCAAAGCTTTTCACATCTTTGGATGGAAACATGCTGGGCTCATTTTTTTTCCTAGTCTATGCCCACATGATGCATTCACAGCCTCCCAGTGGAGTAACATTACTGGAGGCTCAGAGAAAGAATAAATAAATTAGTAAGAGGCAGTTGCATGAAATATACATACACATATATAGCTGTGAGGTCCTGGCACCATCCATCCTTTTTACAGGTCCAGCAGCCTGGTACATTTCTGTCTTCCTACTGTGGAGTAGTTTACCCCTTTGTCACTTCATTACATATCTGGTGCATAATATTAATGATGTTCTCAGCAATGAGAAGAATTACAAACACCAGTGATGACAGAGAAATAATCAAGGAGAAGGAAGTTTCTAACGGGAAAATGGAGCCTCCCACAGAGAATTCTGCTTAAAATACCATCTTTTGCTAATTGATACAGCCACTGGTGCTGGAGATGTTTTGTTTTGCACCTGATTTAAACAGAGCTCAAGGAGTACTTAAATCAGATGTGGAATTTGAAGTGTTTACTTTTTTCTAAATCAGTGTTGTAAAAAGAGTGTTTTAGAGACCCTGGAAACTTAGCAGCCAAGGCCAGCGATGCTCAAGCTGTGTGGGAAAGGACTGGGACAGTGCAGTTTCATATCATTAGGAGGCCTAGATACTCACCCAAGTATATCCACCTCTGCATTTAGGAGAAATCGTGATGATTTCCTGGATCCTTACTCCCCAGAAACCAGTGGTGCTGGAAAAGGAGGAGATGAGAAGTAACTCACCTGCCCAGTGAAACCTGCGGTGGGGTGGGCATGGATTTGTAAGAAGATTGCTGAAAAATGTAACAAAGTCCAGGCTGGGTTTCCCAGGCTCCTCTGGAGGACTAAGCACACATTGCAGTGGATTTTCTTGTGCGTGAAGCTGTGAATGCAGAGTGACAGTTTTCACACAGGACCCCTGGGGACCCTTGAATCCATTCCTGACAAAAAAGTAGGCTGCATGCATGTGTTGCTGCATGTAGGAGTTAGCTGCTCCTCTGCCATGAAAGTATCCTCCTCAAAGTTATTTTTGTATAGCCGCTCTTTTACTCAGTATGTGCAAAGCCTCAAGTTTTAATTGCCTTCTGATGTTTGAGCCTTTAGGATTCATGTTTTTATGACTCTCCTTGCATCTATTTAATTCATATGATCCAAAGCTGATATTTTCCACCTAATAGAGTCCCTGCATTTAAGTAAGAAAACTAAAGACACACATTTCTATGGAAGAACAAACTACTTATTTCAGATGCTTTCCTGCATTATTATTTAAGGGTGTAGGAGGAGGGAGAGAGGGAAGAAATGCGCTTCTCTCTGATTCAACCACAGAGGTGCAAACCATGAGTGAAGCTGCTCCCCCAGCTCCCTTCCTAGCAAACAATGGTTCTTTGACCCAGCTTAAGATCACTTTTTCATCTTATTGTTGACTTCCTCAGCATTAACTTTGAGGAAGAGAAGTAATGCCAGACAGTGTTCTGGCTTAGTGGGAGATAGCAGCAGTAGCTACAGGAAGCTTTTTCAAGCCTTTCTGAAAGCAACATATTAAAGAGCAAAAGCTAAGCTACAGAGGATGCTCACTGTGCTAGGACAATAGCACAAACACCCTCACTGGAGCTGGTTAGGAGTTTTTTACATGAAGCCTTTCATACTGCCGTCAAAAAATGCCAGCCCACTGAAACTTTCCATGGCAATGTACTGATGTACCTTTCCTCACTAAGAGCTTCTTTAATTGCAATATACACCTCATCAAACAAAGAGGAGATAACTCACCGCGATGCACAAACGTTGCCATGATCTCCAAAGCTACAGTCACTCCTCCTGGATATTTTAATTAAACTTGAAAAGAACCACATAAGCAGCAATGACACTCTCCACAGAAGAAGGTTTTATTTTTCCACCTCTCCTTGGTCTTTCCCTAATGGCAACACATTGTGTGTCGCCTCAAAGAACATATGTCTCTCAGAAGCTCTGCCAGGAGGAAGGGAGCTGGATTACTGTTGCTAGAGGGGCAGAACTGGGGTTTCCAAGGTATTTTAGCTATGTATTTCCTTACTTGCTTATATTTCTTTTAGATTTAAAATAGAGGCTGAAATCATTAGTTGCTACAGGTCTGCCTGTAACAAATATTCTAATTCACTTCAGGCTGCTGCCATACCCAATGAACTTTAACTTTGTTTAGTAAAATCTTAAGAACATAGGATATTGTCAGCGTCAATCAAGACTAGAGCTTCAATGGCATTGTCATCCATGACACTCACGTACAGAAGGTAGAAGAAGCATTTTGTACACTGGAAACCTCTGAATGGGAATATTAATGCCACCAGAGCATTCCTCTACTCTGGGAGAAGCACTAACAGAGAGGAAACCCCAATAAACTGGGACAGAAGAAAACTTGAATTAGTATCTGATGACAAAGTATATGAGTAGACTGGCTTCTTTTTGCATAAAAGGACTTCTAGAACAAGATCTCAGAGCTTCTTGATGTTTCACAGTCTCTTGTCTAAAGGTCTGCCTGCAAAAAGCAGCAGTTCACTTCATAGTTGCTCACTTTCAATGTATATGGACTGTCATCTCAAGCACTTAAAATTTGGAACATTGCATAAATGTTACTGGAGCAAAGGTATAGCCTAATGGAGCTGTACCTACAATGGTGGTGGAATTTATCTGTATAACAATGAGGTTAACATACAGTGCTAGCCACTTGCTTTTAGAGCTTTTGTCTGTATTAAATAGCTGCGTCTTTAGGCAGTACCTAGGAGATAAATCAGGGTAGCTGAATTTCATTGTGTATGTGTGCCCATGTGTGTATTTAAATGGATTACACACACATATATATACACATACATGTGTATATATATACATTACATATATATACATACACATGCACAAGCTATTTTTCTACATAAATTACTTTGGTTGGCTATCCATGAAAGTATGGTACAAAAGAGAGCTTGAAGACTCATAGCAGAGTTTGGCGTGCTTCCAGCTGCCTCCAGTCAGTGCTCCCAGAGAGGTTTTGGCTGAAGTCAAAGCAGCCTTCATGGAGCAAGAAAGCTTGTCATAGCAGAGTCCAGGGTGACCAGCAGGCAGGCATTGCAGGAACTGTAGGCACAGGGGCAGAGTTAAGAATAAAGACTTCACTTGCCTCCCAACAGCAAACTAATTGAATTGGAGCAAACTTGAGACTCCCCAAATTTATATTGGGCCGGGGGCGGGGGGGGGGGGGGGGGACTGACAGAC
>NDXB01014588.1:48738-77759 GCA_002631895.1 Agapornis roseicollis
GGGGGGGAATGGCAGTAAACCTACAGAAGTGAAATGAAAGCTTAACAATTATAACCTGATATAAACAGGCTTTGTCACTCATAATTAAGCAGTAATCTTGCTTAACATTATTCAGTAAAGATAACAGTGGTGGCTCTTAACCCAGTTATACCCCAGTTATACTATGGTGACTATGTACATGATCACCATTGATGTTTGAATTTAAACCCTAATTTCTTTCATATTCAAAGGAGAGAAATTAGTATAGATTCACAGCATCATTCAGATTGGAAAAAAACCCTTAAGATCATTGGGTCCATTGAGTCAATCTAGAACTGCCAATTCCACCACTAAACAGTCCCTAAGCACGACATCCACACATCTTTTAAATACCTCCAGGGATGGTGACTGAACCCCTTCCCGTGCAGCCCGTTCCAATGCTCTACAAAACATCTTAGATGTGGAGTTTAGCAGGAGATTGTGTCCCAGACTCCATCAGCTATCTTGATTCGATCTGTTTGGTCTGATTTGTTAAGGGGACCTAAGGAGACTCATAGATAGAGATGTTGGCTCTTACTCAGATGGATACTATCTTGGGTAGTCCTTGCAAAGAAAGTTGCAAACTTCCCTGGTTTCCTCAGTTCTCTCCCTCCTCCCTCCCACACCCTTTCCTGGTGGAGTTCTCTCTCTTGCTGCTTGTTTTCCCCAACAGCAGGGAATCCCTGCAGCACAGGAGAATCATGGCTTCTCTTGGCTCCCAGTATGCAATCTGGCTGGAACATGGTGTGAAAGGATGGTCATCCTGCTGAACCACTGTAATCTGTAAGGCAGGTTTGGCAGAAAGCTCTGGTGCTCACAAAGAACTACTTCATCTGCCTGCATTCGGCTCAGCCCTTTCAGCAGGACATGATGTCAACAGGCCTCTGCTAGATCTCCAAAAGAGATGAGAGGAGCCTGGATGGCTGCGGCAAAGCACTGTGGTGAAAGAGCACAGCTCAAGGCTGAGGAGTCATGCTGCCACTTGGAAACGCTGTGCCATTACTGTGCTCCTGAATGAGGGAACTGACACAGGAGTATGCACTGTCCTTGAACAATTCAGCAGAGTTAAATAAAGGGTTAACTAAGGAAGCATGTGAAAGGAGGTCAGGTTTCACCTGCATGTGGGTCCTAGTATCTGTTTCCTGAGTGAGGCCATCAAGGGGAAGATGGAGTCATGGTGCTCAAACACAGTGCATTACTGATATGTACAATTTACTACACTTAAGGTTGCTATGGACCGCAGAGTTATAATGTAGGGCAAAACACAGCACGTATGCACAGAGAAATGTATGGATATTCATTTCTCAAAGGAAGAGTATGTTATTTAGTTGAGTGGTGTAAAAGATTGGCTTCAACAGTAGGCAGGCCGGCTATGTGTCTCAGGAAGTGTAATCACGCTGCATATATCACACCTGTGTTATGGCATATAAGTTTCTGAGGAAGAGAA
Source organism: Agapornis roseicollis (assembly GCA_002631895.1). Taxonomy (NCBI): domain Eukaryota; kingdom Metazoa; phylum Chordata; class Aves; order Psittaciformes; family Psittacidae; genus Agapornis; species Agapornis roseicollis. The sequence continues at coordinate 50,204 of NDXB01014588.1, forward strand.
AGAACTTAAATGGCTAAGTAGATGTGCTGATTTAGCTCAGTGCTAAGTGACATTTTGGGGGCAGAAAGAAGGGGTGGTTAGATTTCCAAGTGGGTTAGAGTGTGGTGTACCATTTGCATCCACACCATTGATAATGGTGGATTTCAGCCGCTCACTGTAACTATACAGTAATTGTCCAGCTCTCTGCACTTGTCCATCTTTTAAGCCTCACTTCATACTAAACATGATCTGCCACAACATTAGCATTATGATCCACACACTTCTATTTTCACCGTCATACAGATTTTCAACCTTGGCAAATTACAGACCCCCAATTCATCATACACACATTTAATAGTTACTACTGCTGGAATAACTTCTGTACTACTGAGCACTTTATACCTATGATTAACAGCCTTAATATTCACCTCACTATGCACATATATTTTACCTGATACTGATACTATTCTCCCACCCTTAATTTTAGTAATTTAAGGTATTCCTTCAATATTTAAAAACCGTATCAGTTTCAAGTGAAATTGCAATCCACATATTATTTAAGTCATTTTAAGCTTCAAGTCACTTTATATGACATCATTGCAATTACATCCTTGCTCAGTGTATAGAACACTTACTCATAAACGAGAATGAGTTAGTCAGATGCACAGAGTTTCCAAGGTCACTATATTGTTAATAAAACTTGTTAACTGACAGAGGCATTAGTCATAAAGCTGAGTAAATGCAATGATTAAGCCACTCACAGCTCCTCACCATTCTGTTACATCCTGCATTCTCTCTCAAAGAGAGCATTTTTATTTTGGGGCCTGATTTAAACCTACTTAAGTCAGTGGAAAAACCCCCTGTATCTTCACCAGGCTTCGAATCAGACTGCCATCAAGTAACAGAACCACAATCATGAAAGGAGTAGACAACAGGTTGATAACTCAGGCAGACTCCTACATATCAGCTCCTGGCACAGTCTGTGGCTGTAACGTTCATCTCAGCAAAACAGATGGAGCTTGACCAAGCTCTAGGTGGAACTGTAATCACAATTTATTCCTTCAGACATCTCTTCCTGCAGAAAGCACAGAATTTCCCTGCTGCAGAAAGAGTGGAATCATTATTGTTTGGACTTGATGGGGGTTTGTTGATCCCCCAGTGGTAGGCTGTTACTCATTTGCTGGGTGCAAGGGACTAAATGAGAGTATACATGCTACACACAACCATACAAAGTGTGCAATAAACAGAGTGATGAATAACCAAATGGAGACACTTCAGTTTAATGAAATCCCCACTCAGCTCCCGGGAGAGATCAAAACAGATCAGCTCCCTTTTAGTGATAAGAAATACGTTATTTCTGTACACATTACCACTCTATGCTGAATGCTAATGAGTACTATGTGTGTGTGGCCTGTATATGCTCTGCCTTACTCACTGAAAAATTAGGTACTTGAATGATCCTTGCCAGATGAAAAGTTGAGAGGCTAGAAAGAAAACTACGGCTTTGTCAGTGCCAATATGCACAATATTGGATGAATCATGTCCTATGTGGGATCCCACATCTCACCTAGTATGAGACATCTTGGATACTTCTAAATCTGAGCTAGTCACCCTAATCTCCCTTGGAAAAGGAAAAGATGGCAACTTTCAAGTGTCATTTAAATGACCGCCTGTAGGTGTTGTCCTTAAATGTGAAGTAAACTATGCATTTTACTGAGTAAACCTTCATAGATCATGCAAGGGTCCAAAGAAGACTCACTTATATGTAGGTTTCCATGTGGTGAGATTCATTCAAGACAGTCCCACTCGAAACCATCTGCTGCTGGGTACCACAGGGTAACAGAAAGACCAAGTTGCCAGTACACACTGCCACTGAAACAGGCAGAATTCTTCCTTGGCAATGCTGAACCACTGCAATACACCTTTTGGGAAGCAGTCTGACACAGAGAACAAGGGAGCACAGAAATCCTCTATGAGGAGACTGTCCACTGCAGTCTCATGTAGAAGCAAGGGGCTGCATACAAGTGAAAACGCCCAGTTACATGAGCAAGTTGCTAAACAAAACCATACTTACACAATGAGTATATACAATGTCTACAGACTCCAGAGAGCAAGGCATTACACACACTGATGGGGGACAGGTAGCATCACAGCTAGAAAACTGATCTGGTTAACATCAGCAAGACAGTAAAGTTTTTGTCATCAGATGGAGCTGGAAAAAAAATAGAGTATATGAACATTATCTTCACTGCAGAGTGTCACGCTGCAGAGGGACAACAGCAGCAAGCTGAAAGGATGACTCCTCCTGCTAGTAATAATAATAAGGGAGCATTTAATACAGAATCCAAGACATTTGAAAGATGTATCCAGAAGGTACAACAGACAGCAGCAGAGACTTTGCCCTTGGCATGATTCACATGTTAGCACTGCAGCCCCTGCTACAGCCGGTAGCCACTGAAACAGCTTTTTCTAAACAAAGCAGTTCTTAATCCAGCATGGTCCTAGGAAAGGAACATGAAGATTCTGGGAGGTAGACCAGCAGGCAGCAGTCAGTGCATATGTTTAAACTGCTGTCCGCAAACCAGCTAGGAAATGGAGCTATGTAATTCTGTTAAGAATGGGCAGTTCATGTAAACCAGCATGGAGTCTTCTACATTGTTGTAGAGTGTGTGGTTTTTTAAACAGTATTTGGATACACACAGACTTCAGTTTAGTCAGCAGAATCATTTTAATCTCTTAAAATTATTTTGACCTCTTTTGTCTTTTATTTTTGCCTGAAATTACTTTAACAAATCTAAAGCAGTATCTTAACAGGCAGATAGCTGGGAAAGTGTTTTTTTTACTGTTCACAATGTGTTCATTTTACTCACATGAGAATAACCCCTCTTCCTCTTTTTACTTTTGTCTTTCCATAATCCTAGGCAGTAAGGACTAAAATAAATATTTAGACTTATCTATGCACTTTTTTTTTTTGTGCATTTTTGTACAGTGCCTGGCACAGCCTAAACTGATGCAATGATAGTGCAGTCCTGACCTGTGCTGCTCAGAAGATCCAGAAAGGCTGAAGGGGATGAAGCAGAGTTCAGTCAAGTGGGCAGCAGGGTCTGGAGCAAAACATGTGTCAGCAAGGAGAGGAGAATTGAGAGCAGAAGTCAAGGTGAGGGGTGACGAATGTTTGGGATGTGAGGATGGAGTGTGTGGTCTTCGCTAACTGAAATGATTTTGAAGCTGCAAGAACATAAAAAGCAGTAGGGTTTTGCTAAGGCACAAGCACAGACTTAGTAGAAAAGGTACCAGAAAACTGTAACACAGAGTTTCTGTGTCTGAGGCAAAGATGGAGAAGCTAAATATCAAAGATGAGGAAACATGTGGGAGAGGCAGGGTAAACAGGACTTCTGAAACCCCCTAAATTCTTTGTGCTTCTAAAGTCCCCCTTGTTTTCAGAGTCCCACTCAGAGCCCGTGTTAGTAAATGAGCTTGTTCTGATCACTTTTTGGAAGAGAAGGGGGGGAAAATGCATTCCTTGAAGGAGATCAGTAAAGAATGCTAGAAAGGAGGATGAGGAAACATAAAGCTTTCTTACAGATCTGGGTTCATTTTGCATGAAGGTTGCAACAGTGACATTAAATACAAATAAACTGGATGCTAATGACAGATTTGATCCCCACATTGTGCCACAACTGTCCTTCTCTGAGAGGAGTTGGCTCTGTTTACAGAGCCCAGCTATTTTAGCTAAGGATGAAGAACAGACTTTGATATTATTTCTTTGAATTTACCTGGCTCTACAGAATTGAATGGAGATGAAGGGCTGCCAGAAGTAAACAGACGTACAACACTGTACCAGAGGTACCAGAGAGGCAAATACCCAAGACCATCCTGTGACATTTGGATAGTATTTGTAGAAGCAAGGAGGATTTTAATTTGCTCTTCCTGTGTACACAGGAATGCCGTGCTAGCACCAGGAAGCTGTGCCGGTGGGCAAGGGAAATTCTGGAGAACTCCTGACATCTGTGCTAAAACCCAGCAAGTATTCATTTCCTGCGTCTGAACAGCTCAGGAGGCTGTAAGAACTTTAATGCAGGAAAAGGTCACTTCAAGTTTGAGTTTGTCTGGGGTTTATCTCTTTGGCTGAGAAAAACTGTAAATTGCAAAAAAGCCAAGAGGAAATCTCATCTAGGATAAAATTGCTTATATTAACCCAACTTCCATACTTGCAAGCTAATAATCACCTTTGTGGATCAGTATGCATTTTACTGCCCTTCAACTTTATATATAATCCATTGTCATATAAAGAATGAGGCATAGTATCATGCATGTATTTCTTAGTGCTAGCAAGACTGTAAGATTCTGACTGCATCCTTCTTCCTACTGCCTTTGGAAAGCAGTCAGGTCATCCCCACACAATGATGGAAAATTAAGGCACAGGGAGCCTAGGAGCCACACTGGTACCTATGTAAAAAATTCTGCCCCTAAATGATTTTCCAAATACTGCACTGGAAGTTTACAGCTAGGCAGAAAAGTGAATTAGTGTGGCTTTGTCCTGTTATCTCTGGTTTGGGGCAGGGGGGATATTTTACCAAGACAGCTCTAGTCTGTACAGTTTCATGTCATTTAAAAATTCAGTGGGATGCTTGGAGAAGATGAGGATCATAGTGCTGCCACCTGCCCAGGACTTGAGCTGGGGAAACTAATTCCTGGTGATCAAAGGGAGCTGAACAGCCAAGAGAAAAAGCTGAAAAGAGCTTTAGTTTGGAGCACAATGCTTCTGGCCTCTGGCTGAAAAGAGAGCAAAACCAAGCATAAGCCACTGCGACATTTCTAATGAAAAGGGGAACTTTTTGTACTACCTGCAGGGCGGCAAAGGGCAGTAAGCACCTGGTGGGACCACCAGCTGGAAAGCAGGGATGTGAATGGGCAGCAGCAGCTCTTGGGATGATGAATGCTTTTTTGTCCTTAAGGGTTTTGTATCAGGCGGATTGCTGACAGCAGTTTTCTGTTTCCCTTGTGTGAATGTGGACCAAATCCTGACTTAACATAGGCCAGATTGTTTGGTGGCCTAGTTAAAATGGGCTTGTGGTCTCTTCATCCCAGTCTTGGCGAAAAGGTGTCTGTCTATGCTGTCAAACACATTCCCTCTCCTGTTTGGCTCTAAAAACTTACTGCTGGTAGTCCAAAATGCACTAATTTGGGTTATCATCATGTTCAAACAGCTTCCCATGCCAAGAATCCACCTGGCTTAGTATCAGCCGAGCGGGTAGGATCTCCAAGCAGTTGTACAAGGGCATGGACTCTATTGCTAAATTCCAGATTTGCTATTGCCATTTGTAAAGATTTGTCACACCATCAGAAACAATAGCCTTTCAGGATGGAGTTTTCAAAGAAGTCATTGAATTCAAGGAGGACTGGAGGCTACCTTTTCTGGTGACTCTGAAAATCAGTAATTTTATGCTAAGAATTAACCAACTAATAGTTTGTGTCTCATTCAGTAACTTGATACCTCCTGTCCTCCAAGTCTTCTTTAACTTTCAGTAGAAATGTGTTTCCCCTGCCAGGTGACAAGAAACAAGCAGAATTAAGTGGGAAGTCTGTATTAACAGCCCCCCAAAGCTGCCTTGTTTGTTTTCTGTAAATGTATTTCCTTTTATAACCTGCTTGATACTCTAAACATGTACACATTTTTGAAGTAACAATATCCCAGTACTTTACTTCCACAGAAAGTGAATTTAATATGAGGCAAAAGCAGGAACTGCTTAAAAGCAAGAACAGTGCCTTGGTATATACACAATCATATGGATGCATGGATCTTTAACAGACATATTTATATTAATATATAAATATATATTAATATATATATAGATATATAATATGTATGTGCAGAAGTTGTTTCTGCACCTTTTGTTGAAATCAATACCCACTGGGTCAAATGCACCCCTAGTAAAAACTGGGGCAAGGACTACAAGCTATGCACTTGTTTCAGCTGGAATCACAGGTATTTTAAATAGACAGAATGTACAGGTAGTATAGGGATGCTGTGGAAGGACTCTTCATTAGGGACTGTAGTGATAGGACAAGGGGTAATGGATTCAAACTTAAACAGGAGAGGTTTAGATTAGAGGTTTAGATATAAGGAGGAAATTCTTTCCTGTTAGGGTGGTGAGATGCTGGAATGGGTTGCCCAGGGAGGTTGTGAGTGCTCCATCCCTGGCAGTGTTCAAGGCCAGATTGGATGAAGCATTGGGTGACATGGTTTAGTGTGAGGTGCCCTGCTTATGGCAGGGGGGTTGGAACTACATGATCTTAAGATCCTTTCCAACCCTGACTATTCTATGATTCTATGATCAATCAGAAATGTAGCTAAGGTCTGTCTAAGCTTCTTTATTCTAAAAATAATCAGTTCTGAATGGTAAATTAATAAACAAAATCCTCATGGTTTGGCTTTCTTCCCCAGAAATGCCCAGGTTTTCACATTTTTACTATAGCGTGTTTAATGAAATAAAAAAAGAACAGTTTCATCCTGCTGATTTTCTATTATTATCTACTAATCTGTTACACTGAATTACAAAGTTGTTCCAAGGAATTAACAACAATATATACATTTATAAAGTAATGCATAAACCACTAAAGTAGGTGGTTTAGCAAGTAGTTTTACACACAAACTTGTGTGTAGAAACACTTATCATACATGGACAAGGTGGTAAACCCAAAAATCCCAAACCCTACCTAGGCACTCTATTTTTGTGATATGAGTTTGCAATTCCAGTTATAATGTAGACAACGAACAGCTGAATGGAAAGGTCGTGCAGTGCACAACTGCAATCTGCAATTACTCATAAATCCAAAGAAGCAAAAGTACATCTAACTAGCACTTAGAAAGTAACAAATGCATCATTTCTTGCTTACTGCACTTTCTTGGTCATTAAAACAGAATATGTAATTAATCAGAATAAAAATCGTTGAAGTTGTGTTTTAAAATATTTAACTATTTCTGAAGGAAAATTCCATAAACCCTGAAACTATTGCCTTCTGACTTCAAACACAAAGAAATTAGGGGGAATGCTGGCCTTGCAATGGAGCAGCTGAGATGCAAATCAAAGTTCTCTAGCAAGTTTCTGCAAAACAATTGAAATAAGTCACCACAGAGATAACAAAGCTGTTGTCAACAAAGGGAAATTGAAATACTGTAAAACAAAGCATAAAAATTAATATAAACATAACTATTGAAATGTACTGCACACAGAGGAGCACTAGCCAGTTTTGGTAGCTTACACAAATCATGTGCATTTGTCAAGTACCTCATAAAATGTGACGTGGGAGCAGAGCTGGACAGGTGCCTTCTCCGGTGCTGCTGTGATTTTCCCTTGGCGACATCTCCAAGATGACTGCTTGGAACCACATGGTTCTTACCACCTTGCAGCTTCAAAAAAATCTTCATGCAACAAGGACATCATTATATGATACTATTGTTGGCGCTGAAGTATGTCAAATCAACCTGGTTTTCACCTGTAGTACTGCAGCCAGTCTAAAATCCCTGTCGACATCATCTGTCACAGCAGTATAGCTAATACTGTAACTCCAAACAGATGCAGGCAGCCTCCAAAACTTACCCTGCAACATCTAAACCCACCTCATTGCCAATGCTCTTGATAATGTTAGTGCAGCAGCAGGGGAAAAGGTATGACAGAAAGCCACCATTATGGGTACCAAGCAGATAATAAAGTAACAGTTTTTAAGTTTACTCCATGATTCCCTATTATGAAGTAAGAGCACAGCAGGAGAGCAAATGGTCACTCTCATGGGCATAATATCCCATGCGATGGTGGGACTGACGAGCTCTTTGCTGTTGCTCTGCCTCAGAACATATCACCAATACTAAGAAGAAAACAAGCAGGCCACTCTTAATTTAGCACACATTTTATGCTGGTAGACCTGAAAGACATCTAGTAGTTTGAATTTCATTAGAAGGCTTCCATTGGGCAGGCTCAGCAATCTTCTCTTTTAATTGCATCTAAAGGCTGCTACCCATGTACTGGAAATCCCTGCCTTCTTGCAGCTACAAAGATGGAATAATGATTCTGTACACTCATGTGTAAAATATTTGGATCTATATCATACAGAGATCATAAATGCACATTTCACAAATACATGGCTATTTTGAGTATAATGTAATGTTTTTCCATGCTTTGACACTATGCAAAATTGGACCCAACCCATATACCCAGAAATCTAAAATCCAGTAATTTGATGGTAAAATGTTCAATGTTTGATTTGTTCATACACTTTTAGAGACTAAAAAAAGAAAAATCCCCTGCACAAATGGAGAGATAATGTTGAAATTTCCAAGTATTGAAGGACCAGATGATCAAATATTGAAACATGATGGCAGCTTGCCAAACCAAGTGAAACAATCAGGGTCTTTTACTGAATTTCTAGCATTGCTAAAGCTGATTTCCCAGTTAATGAAAAAAGCTCCTTTAGAATGAGGAAAAGTGTGCTCCAACCTGTCAGAAATAATAATAATACTGCATTATTATGGAAAAAAACCCAAAAGTGGTCAGTGAAATAATTTCTCTGCAAGGTTTGTCCATAGTTCCATGTTGTATAATTGGTTACATGCCCTGTACTCTTAGGCAGGAGTCAAAGCTGCCTGGGCTATCCAATGATTTCTTGAACTCATGAGGGTGGTAAAATACTGGAACAGGTTGCCCAGAGNCTGCATTATTACGGAAAAAAACCCAAAAGTGGTCAGCAAAATAATTTCTCTGCAAGGTTTGTCCATAGTTCCATGTTGTATAATTGGTTACATGCCCTGTACTCTTAGGCAGGAGTCAAAGCTGCCTGGGCTATCCAATGATTTCTTGAACTCATGAGGGTGGTAAAATACTGGAACAGGTTGCCCAGAGAGGTGGTAGATGCCTACCAGGTGATGATGGAAAGAAAACTGGACGATTATAAAAGACAATCTTCCTACTTACCAGCCTTCTACAAATTAGTGATTAAAGAGTTTTGTATCCACCGTGTCTGGGGATCTTGATCGGTTTCTCTTTCATGACCTCCCCAATGCTTTTTAAACTCCTGATACCCACAACAATCTGTGAAAATGAACTCTGCAATATATTTTACGCCATATGTAGAAGAAAACTTCGTTTTCAACTGCTGCCCTGGGTGTTCTGTAGCTCCCCATGACAAAACCCAGCATATATGAGTTCCCTCATTACCTTCAGGCCATTTGTAATTTTGTATAGGTCTCACCCCTATCTCAGTCATCTCTCCCCCAAGCTAAAGAAGTTGCAGTTGATTTAGCCACCTCTTACACAGCAGCCATTCTCTGTCTCTGATTATCTTTACTACAATTCTTTGTAGCTTTTCTGTATCTGTTAGATGTATATTTTAAATGAAGAATCAAGGCATGCATGTATGTAGTACAGAAGAGCTATAGGATTTTATGCTAACATGGAAAAATGCAGTTTTTTTATTTCCTAATATTCTCTAACATTCTATTTGTCATTAAATACATATGGGAATATAGCAAGAACCCTATAATTTTGAACTCTGAATTGCAGCCACTGAGTAAGAGAGCTATTTCCCTAACCTAAAATCCTGAGCACAGTACACATCTAGTGTACAGGTTGATGTCAAGAAAATTGGAGGAAAATCTGTAAAATGCTAATGACATGATCAGATCATATAAACTTTAAACCTCACTGTTAGTGACTTTGTAAGACTGATGAGAAAACTGTTCAGTTTGGATCAGTAACGACTTCAGAAAGTGACAACACGAAAGCCTGCAGACAGGTTTCATATAAATGTGCTTTATTGCAGAGAAGTTACATTATTTACATGCTGCAACACATTACAACATAAATCTATCAAGTTTTTCATGGTGGATGCTGTTGGTTGCCAGATAACATTGTTATAAGAACCACATTATAAAGTGAAGAGACTTACAGCTTTATATAGTCTACAACTTGGAGTAGCTAAAATGTTAAAAGTCAAAAGGCAGTGTTTTCTCAGGCCTGCCTGTTGTCATATGCATGCAAAAGCCTAAGGAGAGCAAATATAAAAGTATTGTCCGGTTTCAGGTCTATGATGCCACCAAAGCTGATGATAGGTGTGTACTGATTTATATTTTAAAGCATATAATCTTGCATAAATTATACAAGTCTAATAAGACTGGTAGAAATCTAATTATTTATAAACCATGGCTTAGAAATAAAGGAGAAATGCAGCTTGCACATGCATTTAAAAGGACAACCTAGCAAATGTTTGTGACCTTAGTGTTTATTACCTTTTCTCTTAACAGATCTGCTAGAAAACATCTTAATTCTAGAGTTGCACTTCTCTTGGCTGAATAATGACAATGAAACTCCAGAAAAAGACAGCTAAGCAATCTAGCCAATATATGCTGGTGGAGAAAAAACTATGAAATACAGAACATTGTTTATGTCTAACTTAGTATGCCTTCATTAAGCAATGTTTCTAGCAGCATCATAGTGAAATAGAATTGTTGAGTGAAGTTTGGCCCCTCTTTTTCTTAAGTGTGAATTAAAGTCCCAATTGAATCTGTAGCCCATATAACAGTTGCTAAATAAACTGGGAAAAGCTTTGTTGCTTTCTAAAGGGGAGTTCTCCAACTACATCAGACTTAGGAGATGCGAGTTCAACAAGCCTAAAGAACCATAACAGACATTTTTTAAGAAGTGAGGGAAACTGTCAGGATATAGGAAAAGAAAACCAAACAAGAATATACAAGCCAGTGCCTTCCCTGGTTAAGTCAGCTGTCATTCTTTTGCTTGCCATGCAGCTGGGCTGTTTTACACCAGCCAAGGAATGGGCTTTGTTTCTGTGTTTCTAATGAGGTTTAAAAAAAAAAAAAAGAAAGAAAACGAGCAAAGAATTGTAGATGGACAGCAGTGGCACAGATGCAGTCATGCATGAAGGGCTTGATCCTGCCAGCAATGCCACATACCAGGGGCAGTGGTACTGTGTGGACACTTTGCTGTTGTGGCTCCCCTCACCCTTGGTGCACGCTGCACCTCAACACAGCTGCTGCTGAGCAGAGCAGAGGCAGTGTGTCCTTACTCAGCACGAAGGTAAAGGATGGAGGGCAAGACGAGTGCGGGTGTCAGGGCTGGCAACTGCTCTTGTGAGTATGTACAAACATCTCCTTTCCTGACTCTCCTACGGACTCCCACTTTTAACCTCAGCACCTGGCTGTGATAAAGTGCTGACTCAGTTAGTGAGTCAGGGCAACCTGCCATAAGTGGCCCCTCCTCCCTGTTTACACAAACCACTGCTGAGATAGGCTGCAGAACCTTCCTTGAGGGGTAGCAGAGGTGCAAGGTGGTTACCATACTTGGCAGGTTGAAAGTTGTGCCTCTCTCAGCACACAGGGTCAGTGTGCTCTCCTGGAGGACTCACAGAAAGCTGTGTTCCCAGGCTGGACTTCTTCCTTTGCAACAAAATTCAGGGTTACTTTCTAAAGCACTGATCAAATCCCACTGAAGTTGATGAAAAGGTTAGTAACAAATCCCATGAGTTTCTGGGACTGGGAAGGGAGAATCTGGGCACACCAAGTCTAACCTCAGCTCTTTTCCACGCTAAGCAGAAAGCTCGATTTGATCTGCATGTAGTATGCCACTGGCACTGTGTACGGAAAGTGGGTGCACAAATGTCCAAAGCAGACTCATATGCCTGACTCCCTTTTACAGGTGAAGAGGGGTTGAAGGGGTCCCAGTTGTAAGATGTGTTTTAAAGGCAAAGACCAGATATTCTAGGCCATAACTACACCCTACAAAAGAGGGGTGGGAGAGTCAGACAGGCCCAGGGTAGCAAAGATCTAAGTTAGCATGTCCCCATGGTGGAACTGAGCACCATTCAGGCTAACTAGGTTAGTTGGGCAGTTTAGCCACTTTAATCTGAAGCTAATGAGCAGAATTTATGATTGAGGCCAATGTGTGTAGACAGCACTGAGACTTGAGCCAATGACCTGAGCCAACTTCACCACAGCTGGCTCAGGTGTTGGCACGTTCTCAGTTTCAGCTTAGCAGAGGCAGTAGGAAGATCTGTCTTGACCTGTCAGTGTAGACATACCAATAGACTCCTGTCTGTTTTAAAGGACAAAGAAAGTCCTCCTCATGCCCAGCTTGTTTAAGTCCCTGTGCTCATTTTATTTCAGCTTAAGCCACTTTTTCTATGATGCCACAAAAATCAGTTTATACTACATACGTGTAGGTGCATGTGTGTATTAGATAAGACATTTTATATATATTAAACATATATAAATATCTATTTTATATATATTATATATATATTAAACAAGACATTCTATTCAATCATCCTCATTTCATGTTCTTCCAATGAACCCCATCACTTCTCTCAAGCTGCATAAGTTCTTTAGGACTGAGCTTTGTTTTGGAGTACTGTATAGATAGCCAATTCTAGTGAACAGCACTTTACTGGCACTGCATTTAGATAGCTGAGGGTTTTTTAGTAATAGTGATACTCCTCAGATCCTTTACAATACACCCTCAGGCCTTGATGCTGAACCATCACCAAGACTTACAGTGTGAATGGGCCATCTGTGAATTAAGCTCATATGCACAATGAGGACTGTAGTTATTACTGAAAATTAGCACTGTATTAAGCACTAACCTTTACTGCAAAAGTATGTGTAAATAAACAAGTAAATAAATAAATAGAGAGTGGGAGAGAGATGCCATCATTTCCCTTCCCACTTTCTCTTACAATTGCATACATGCGGGAAGAGTAATATTTTAGACTTCTCACTCCAAGGGCCAATTTTTGGGATAAACAGGGATAAACAGTACGCTGTTGTTCTATATGAACTAGCTAATATATTTCCCAGGGTTATCTGGTTTTAGTAAAATAGGTAATCATTTCTAGGGTATATTTTAATTGTCATTCTTGCTTATTTTAATAGTGGGATATGCTCAGTATCACCACTGATATTTAAGTAAGATTTCTGGTTTGTTAGATGGTAGTTTCCAATTAGTAACAAACAACAGATAAGTTGTCCTAAGACTTACCAGAATAAGCAGCCAAGACGACTGAATTTCCACTATAAACAAAGTATATGAGCATTAACAGGGAAGTGCATAAACAAGTAACTTACTGCATATAAAACCCCTGAATAATACTGTATCAAAGTATAAATAACAGAGAGTAAACAAAAAAAGAAAAAAATCACTATATAAATCACAGGGGAAAAAAAATAATAATATCCGAAGTCCAAAGGGATTTCCCTATATGAATTACGGCTTCCATAGCCAGTGAAAGATTACTGCAATTCTGTATCTAAACAAAAGAGTCTACAGCAGGTATTTTAACTTGCAATTAGAAGAAAGTATCTGCAGATTGCATAAATGAGCTGTTGTGTGACATAATATCAAAGTTATTTGCAAAAAATTATACAATCTGGAATGCTTTAATATGAGACACAACAATGTACTTAAACACACAGTAATAAGAAAATGAGAGCAATCATTATATAAAATGTGTTTGGGGGATGCATTGAGTTAGCGGTGCTATCTAGATTAAATATGTAAAGTGAAAAGTCGTCATTTTAATAAGCTGCTCATTGAAACCCCTTTTTGCCACCAGGACGTTTTGTGTTCCCTACTTCTGCTGGATCTTTAAAGTCCCAAGGGCAAGTTAAAGCCAGTTTTGGCATTCAGAAATAATTCAGCTGAGATCTACACTGTGCGTTTGTTACCACTGCATGTTTTTCTTTTGAAAGAGAAGTGATTTCACAAAGGCAGGTTTCTTTCATTGACACAGTAAAATCCTTGGAGCAGGGACCATATTCTGGACACTGCCAATCACATTGTTGGCACTCAAGAACTAAATAATAACAACATTAATGATAATTTACTTTGCTTAACTCCTACTTCTTTGTAGTGCTGACTCCCTTGATTTAAGTGATGCTCCTTAGGAATTTTCAGATCCTTTTGGCCTAAGTCCCCTCTGTCTTTCTTGTTTTCTTCTTAATGTTGCTACTCTCCTCAGTTCAAAAGCCTCTTATTTTCGAGGTGTTGCTGTTTTATTTGCACTTATAGCAGAGGTGTTCGATAAAGCTACACTTCTTTCTGCATTTGGTAAATCTGGTGTATCATACTCCCAAGGGCACACTTCAGCTCGAGATGCTAAAGGTTGCTGGAAGTAACTACTTGGCTTATGGGAGTCAGATGAAAGCACATTTCCCTTGGAAGAGGCATTTTTTTTCTGTTCTGCCAATTTATTGAGGTTTTCTTTTTCTGCTGCTCTCTGGGGTAGCTCTTCCAGCTCCCCAGCACAGGTATTAGGTGCATATCTATTAACATCCTCATGCTTCAGCCCAGGGGAGACTGGAGACTTGGAATTTGACTGGATTTTGTCATTTTCAAAGACCTGCTGCTCTTGTGTCTCCTGAGTGGCTTCCTCCACCTTCTCTGAACATATTTGATTTGACTGCTGATACCCCTCAGGTGTCTTCAGCTTACGATGAGTCTTCCCCTTTGCCTGGGAAGGGTGGTTTTTCTCTGGCTCTGAGGAAGCAATAGACACATGTTTTTGAACTTTAGAGTCAGAAGGCACAGGACCAGGAGTTTGGTCATATATCTCCCAAGGACAAACTTCTCCTATGTCAAAATTGTCCTTGTGTAGAGACTTACCTGGGCCTGTGTCTGGATTTGCAGGTGTCTGACTAACCCTTTGTTGCTTCATAATTGAAGATTTATGGGCTTTCTTTGCTTCCTCAGAGTGGGTAGAGTTCTTCTGGTGGGAATCCTTATGCTCACCTTTATCGGAGACCGAGTGCTTTTTGCCAGCCTCCTTACCCTTCAGCTGTGGTTTATGAGACTTAGTGCTTTCTTCCAGACTTTGTGTTTTACCTGTTAGTCCCAGAGTCTTTTCCTTGGCACTAGCAATAACACTGAGGGATTTCTGTAACACAGATGTTCTTGGATGCAGAGGCTTCTTATCGGCACTTAAGTTATGTGCACTTACTGATTTGCACACCAAAGGGACCGATTCAGTGGAGACAGCTTCAACCTTTTCAGGAGCATTTTTGGTTAACTTGTTATCATTCAGTGAGTCCAGTAGTGAATTCTCAGTAGTTATAACTTCAGTGCTTTCTGTAGTTAAGCTATTCGGTTCTTCTGTTTGATCCCTAACATGATCATAAGTGCTGTGGGACTTTTTTAAGGAAAAGACCCTATTTTTCAAAGTCTCCTCTTTTGGCTTTGCAGAACTTGTGGAATCTGGTGGGTTTTTCTTCAGTGTAGCCATGTTCTTCACAGCACTGTGCTCCATCAGGTCCTTCTCATCCCTGGAGCACTGCCTGGTGACTGTCTCAGGGATTTCTGTAATACGTCGCATTATCGAGCGCCCCAACCCCTTTTTAGAGCACCTTTTCTTCTGGAGATGTGGGTTATTAGCTATCATCTTTTTCCTTTTATAGATTTCAAGCTGAGCATATAGTTTCTTCAATTCATCCTGCAAAGCAAAGTGAATGGAAAAACTAGCAGGTACAGAACGAGTACAGTCAAACAAGCAGCCTGATGAATGCATCGCCTACTGCTCTAAAAATGGCATTGAACTTATTCCTGACTTGTCTAATTCTTGCATACGCCATTTCTCCATCAACTTCAATCCCAATTTTAAGTTCAACCCTTACAT
Source organism: Agapornis roseicollis (assembly GCA_002631895.1). NCBI lineage: Eukaryota > Metazoa > Chordata > Aves > Psittaciformes > Psittacidae > Agapornis > Agapornis roseicollis. The sequence continues at coordinate 65,858 of NDXB01014588.1, forward strand.
ACAAACGTGTAACCTTCCACAGCTGTGTGCCATACAGCATGCGCAATCCATATACATTTATGCTGTATGTTTCAGATGTCACAGGGCTGTGTGTATGCTTTCCTGCTGAACTCACAGCTTTTCTTCATTCTGGGAACATCAGCCCTTTTCTCATGTAATGTAGGAATAAAGTGGTTTGTTTTTTTTTTTCCTGTTAATCATGTGTTTTTTAATTTTATCTATATAGTTATGTATAGTTACAGATACATTATATAGAAATGACTGGTCGCACTGACACCACATATTGCTTGTACTTCAAGACAACTCAAAGAGGCTATGTAAACTGATAAACAGCTCTTGCTGTGGACGATTCCTCCTCTTTAGCCTCCAGTATGAATTTTACTACAACTAGCGATACAGTGTCTGTTCACACTAGTGAAGATTTTCCATGAGATTTTCCATGACCTGATACCATAATCACTGAGAGACCTAAGCTGGCCTAGTTCAGCTGATACCTGCACAAAAATTCAAATTGATGCAATTCAGAATTTACTCATAGGAAAAAGTGTTGTTCCTGAAAATAAATGCTATTTAAATTAATTATATCTACCCGAATATCTTCAGGATCCAAACTATGTTCACTCCAAGCTGAATTGATACTGCTGTTCAGATAGGATCCAGATCGACCCATGTCAAGCTCATCTTCATAAGCTTCTGTAGCTATATCATCTCTTGGGTTATTGCTTGAATGTGAAAACTGCATAAAAAAGATGTTGCCATCAGTTCAAATGTTTACTTCAGCATTACTGTAGGAGTTTACGTCAACAGTTTTTATTGCACAATGATCCTTCTATGGAATTCATATAAACTTCTGAACTCAAATCACTAGCTATAGGCACCACTGGCACACACAGTACAGAATATCAGTATTGTATGGAACAAACTCTTGTTAGTAATGGCTTAACTTGATAATTTTTAGAGATTTGAACAAGAAAACCCTCTCCCTGAGCAGTTAATTTGGTACTTAGTTGAACCTCTTTAAAAATCCATTTAAATCAAGCCAGTAGTTCCAATTAGGCTACTAAAGCCATAAGACTGGATTTTATAATCCATACAGTTTAATAATCCTGCAGAAAGCAATTCTCCCATTTTAGATCCTGGCCTTGAGAAGGAAGAGATGAGGTGGCAAAAATGGAATGAAAAAAAAAAAATTAAGGAAAAAACCATCAGGAAACAAATAAAAAAGCAGACAGGGTAATTTCTCTCTTCTAAGTTTTATCAAATGTGTGGATCAGGAGTGGAGAGAGGCTGTCAGCTGTTTTTTTTTATTCATAGTGATTCACTCATCTGTAGTTACTATTGTCCACACAGTCATCTGACTTCAGGACTTTATGAATGGAACTAAATGTTGTGACTCTTCTCTTAATTCCCTGCATTAATTGGTGTGCTGGAAAAATGTTTGTGCAGTGTTACACAGATAATAAACTAAAAAGGGAAATGCTGGGTCCTTAGTTATGAGTCAGCTTCAGAAAGGTCAACACATTTTTTAGGTTAGTCTAGAAAGGCCTATCTGAAGGCATGAAATAAAGTACATGGATATAAAACAGAAAATAATAAGAATATTCGAAAGACCAGAAAAATAATTTAAAATAAGGTTATTCAGCATCAAGGCTCAATCGATGTGTCCTCTTACTATGACTGTTTACTGTATGTACATTTAACAGTTACCAGCATACCCTAGTCTGACACATAGGCAAAAGACGGGAGCAGAGGCTTCATAAACCTGAAAACTGTACAAGTTGTACTAAATACCTGAAAATAACCATCATTAGGCAAGGTGGGATTCTTTCCTCCTTGTATTAATGACATCGAAATTCTAAGTATTTTAAACTCCTGGAATTTTGAAAGCTGAAAGTAACAATCTTTGAAAATGTGTAAGAGTTTTTTAAAATAAAAGAAAAAAAAAGAAAACACAGCATTTCAGGGAACATAGACAAATCTTTCATCTTCCTATTCTATCAGTTGCTATTTTATACAGAATTGCTTCTGCAGAACATCTATCTGCCTCAGTCTTGGAAAAAGAAAAGAAACAGGAGGCTCAAATACCTTAGGGATCAGAAGTAGCCCAACAGTGACTGTCACAGTCAAGTGTGTGTGTGCAAAGAACAGCATCAGCATCCAGTCAGACTGAAGTCTCGAAGCAAGAATGAATCTGAAAATAGAATTCAAGGCTGCAATTCACTGCCTTTTCTTCAGTGCATTAGATTTAACATCTTTAAAGTTCCCTAGGTTTCTTTTCATTGAAAGGCCAGACACAACTGGTTTTATTCTGTACTGCTTTCATACAGACTAAAAATGACATCCTCATGCTTTACCTGTATACCACAATTTGAAAACAACTCAGAAAAAAACCGACCTCCAACCAACAAAACAAGGCAAAACAGTACAAAAGAAACAACAGACCTTAAATGATATTATTTCTTCCACCTTCTTCACCCTATTTAGCTGTCTTTTTCAATGGTCTATATTATCACAGCTTCTTTGGCCTGAACTGAATTATGGCAGCTTATATATATTAAGGATCTCAGCAGGTGATTTCAGGTTAAGTAAGCACATTACTATGACAAATTGCAGTGCACTTCATAAATACAGGATGCTCACAGATTGCAGCTACAGAGTGCAGCTGATAAGCCATCAAAGAGAGAACCAAACTGAAATGCTTTTTAGCAGGGAGCAAAGAAATGGTCTTGATTGCAGGAACACCCAGGCCAGTGCTGCAGGCCCAAGAGCCTTGCAAATGCTAGGAAATGAGTGGCTGAACCTCCCAAACTAAGCAATTCCTTGCTGAGCTTTCTCAAAGAGCAGTAGAACAAGCAGTGCAGTTAAAGCTGGAACATGCTTGGCTTATCTGCCTTACTGAGTTCCCAAAGATAGAAATGGTAAGCAATGCAATGGATGAATGGATGTACCACTGGCTTGTAATTTGCAGGTTTACAAAAATCATTCAGACAGAAATGACATTTGCAACTTATCCAAGTCCACAGATGTGTATTTTGCAGAAGCTTTTGTTAACAGAAATAGTCTGGCATGAAACACTGGTTTATATGCCATAATAATACAGTCATCATTTCTTGTTTAATACTTCGTAAATAAAATGTTTCATGAACACAATAAAATATTGTAATTATTTCTTGCAGAGATGTTGCTGTTGAGGGGTGCAGGGATATGAGGAGGCTCAGACCTGAGGTTTAGCTAACTGTATACAACATGGGAGCTATTGAAGATGACATGAGAAACTGCTGGATGCAATAAACAACAGAGCAAAAAGTGAATAAAACTTGCAGATAGTCCTGATGGTGCATGGCAAGATTTCATAGGTGGTTAATAAGGAGCCATTTGAAACAAACTTTACAGGTAACTGAAGGGAGCACTGGGGGCTCTTGGGGAAGGAGAAAGTTCACGGTCAGTGGTACCGATGGAACCGTTATCAGTAACAGCATGTAAGGCTGTGATTACCTAGGTAAAGATATCATAAATACCAAATTTGAGTACAGATGTAGCAAAACTGGGACAAATAGTAAAGGTTGTTTATTTGTGAGAATATAAGGACAGAGACAGAGAGGGTCTAAGGTAGATTTGGGAAGTACAAGCATGGAAAGAAGTGGGGATAAAAAGGGCTAGTGATATAAAAACAAGTTGTCACTGACTGGGCCCTGTACCTGATCACTGCACTATCTCCTACCTTCTCATTAAATCCTTCTCCTAATGCCTGTGTGATCTCACTCGCTATGCTGTGCATGTGTGTATGTTCAACTCATGACCAAACTTCAGGCTGGACTAGCCAGCACACAGGAGACCCACATCAGGTAGATCCAAGGTTTCAGCCCATGACAGGCTACAGGGCCCCAGACCTGAAGATGGGTATCAGATTGGCTTAAGAACTGTGCTCATATTGGAAGGAACTGTGAACGTACTGTGATTGTGAACCTACACAGAATGCGTGGTCACCAGGGAACGTGATCAGCTGCAGAGGAGGAACGGAACCAGGATGTACGTGTTTGACCTATGCTGGTCCATGTGGCCAGTGCGTGACTGCACCAGTGGATGTTCTCCATCTAGCTAGGAAATGACAGCAGCCAAGTCCATCAGGCAGACAGACAGAGGGGAGAAAGCTGTCAGGTCCTAATGACCACCCTTAACATCTCCAGTCCTTAAATCCTGTGAAGGCTTTTTGCTTGTTGTATGTGTGAAACCTTGACTAAAGCATCCACGCCATACCCGTAAAAGTAAAGCAGCATTTGTAGTAGCCCTTCAGACCTAGCAGAGATGGGATTTCCATTTGAATGAGATTTTTTCCATACAAATTTTGCTGTCCTCAGTAATACAAGAGAAAGAGTAATGAAGGAATTTAATGCTATGCTGATCTGAAGATAATCAAGAATCCTCTGTTTCTGAAATGGGGATAATACTTTTAAAGGAAAACAAAATACAAACAGTTCAAGATTTTATTTAGCGCTTACATGAATCTTATATGAGCTTTGTGAGTTTTTAGACTGGATGGCTGCCTTGTAATATAGCAGGTGTCCTTCAGGGCTCCACTGCTTTCAACTTCACAACTCAGATATGTCACATAAATCTGAGTCTTACATTTCCACCCTTTCAGCTTACATCCAAAACTTGGTGGGGGAAGACAAAGGCAAAAAAGCAAACAAAAATAAAAAGTGAACTTCAAAAAGACTGGATTAAGACTTGTGTATACAGAAATGGACATAACCTTAAGAGGAATCACATCCCATGCATTTTATTCGTTCCTATCCATAGACAGTATATGATATTTCTTCAACAAACTGCCATGTATCAGACAGAGGGCAAAGAATCAATACAAAATGTACTTTTTTATTTTTTTAAAGAACAAGATCAGCAGACCTTTGGCTGAAGGATTCTTGAGAGGGCAAACTGAGAGACCTAATCCTTTTGTGTCTCCTTCATAAGGCATGCATTAAAATGCCACATTTTCACCCCTTTAATCCACAATTACTTTCATCTGGTCCTACTGTTAAAAGAAACTTTCGACCCACATAATAGCTCTTTGAATGCACTGAATTGTATCTTCTAACATGTCCTAAAATACGGTTCAGGAACATTAATTAATAGGTGAAAATTTTGACTGAGAAGCTTTCATATCGGCTATCATCAATACAAGTGTTGTAACTGAATTTCCTATCTACCAGGAATGAAAAGGAAAATGATTCTATCAAATACAGATTTTAAACGCTATTTTTGAAGATATTTGTGTTAGTTGTGAAGATTTTGAGAGTGTGTGGATGTTGAGATGTGGGGTGAGGAGAAGCTGAAGGAAACAAAAAGTTGCAAGCCTGAAAGGTGCAGTGAACTTCGTAACAATGATAAGGGAAAAGAGCACCTGGAAGGAATAGAGATGAAAAATTTGCTGCTGTTTACTCAGAAAAAAAAATATGCCTCATGGAAGCAAACATCAAGAAGGCAGAGAAAAATGTGAGCTCCAAGACAGACCAAGGAACTTCTAGAGAAGTGTATTTGATGACTGTCATCGGAGCAATTAAAAAAAGCCTCAGAAGCTCTTAGTAGATAAGGTCTGTCAGGAGGCATAGGAAAGTGTGAGAATGTCACAGAAGTTCAGTAGGATCTCTTACAGGATGAGATGAAATTCATGTTATCTTACTATTTTGAGTATTCTAGGATGAATTCATTTTTACAGGGTGCTCTGTAGGAAAGGCATATATAGTAATTTTCATGTAGCTCCGGCAAAGACCCTTATTTATTTGTTACTACTCTAATAATTTACAAGTATGAAATGTAGAGTTCATTATAGTCTTTACAAGACACACAAGTTTCATATTTGTTATAGCATTGTATGCATACCTATTTTTTATATCGGCATATAAAGCACTATGCTTCATGCACAAACCAATACAACTAAAATACAGCTGCACCTTACCAATCTTACACACCAGGAAAAGTTCACATAAACCAACATTCTTACCTGCTGTTCTAGGGATACAAACCAGTGAGCAGTATGTAGGTGACTGAAGACAGACAGTAGTTTTATCTAATTTACCATATATGCTGAACTTTGAGACAAGATCATAACAGCTAGTTATACTGAAAAACCCCCTAATTATACAATTAACAGGTTGATTGTACATATCCTTTATGGGATCACTTTTAAGTTTAGTCATCACTTAATCTGCAGAATTAAATATTTATAACACCTTCCATTATGCAACCTAACCCATTCAACCATTTTAAGTTGCACCATATGAAACCTGAAAGATAAATAGTTAATTACTAGATCTACAGATCACTTGCCTAATTGTATGGAATATAGCAGAGATAATGAGCTCATTGTGAACTGCAACAGCCATATAACGTGGCTCATGAAATGCTGATGGGACTGTCCGCACTGCATAGCAGAGATAAACACCCCACAAGAGGAATAAAAATTCAGCTGTGAGAAGAACAAAAAGAAATAATTTACAATTAGTTTTATAGATGAAAAAGGAAGGAAATTTGAAGTACTACAGTATCTTCTGTATGTGTGAGTATCCATGTAAAGACAATACATGCTTATACAAGTACATATGTACACACATAGGCATTCAAACTCTTTCAGATACTGTCACTGTACATGATAGATTTGGTTTTAATTTTACACACTTCTTTTATTCCAAATCAGGAAGCTTTGCATTCATGGTGTTTCAGTTTCTCAATTGACAAACTTTAAGACAATGTCTAATAATGTCTTGCTTGCTTTTCAAATTGGTATTACTGAAGTTTGACTTTACTTAGAATAACAAGCATTTTATTTGTGCCTCTGGTTCTTGTTACAGAGGCAAATACTGGTGCTACAAGCTTTTTAAGGCAACAGTTTCATTTCAAAGGTTTATAACTCAGATATAACAATATATTTCGGGTTTAAAAATATCCTTTGTTCATGATAGTTCATTCTGCTGGTGCCCATAATATGATGAGTCATTTCTGAGGGTCTAATATAATTACAACAAATGACGCATTTCTCTGTTAGGAGAAAAATGAGAAAAGGAAGACAGGAGTAAGGGGTCAGGATCATCTTAAACTATCCTCTTAGAGCTAACTCACTTGCACCCAGCATTCCTCTGACTTCAGTTTCCACTGAACAGTTTGCTTTGCTTTGTTTTGGTAAGGATACAATTGAAGTGATTTTATATCCACCTTGAAAAAACTGCCCTTCCAGAAAAAAACCCCACATCCAGCTATAAGTAGAGCTGGTGCCTGTACCTCTTGCCTCACAGTCTGGGTTGATGATGGCTGGAAGTGTCTGAGTGTTAACCAGCAACATGCAGTTCCATGTTAGACCCCTGTAATGCCAGCACTTCTTTAGACCAGCTTCAGAAATATTGTGTAATCCCTTTGCTGCTCATACACTGCTTTTGCTTTGTTGAATTTTTGCTGTAAAAACTACAGTCAAAGGTAGTATAATAGTAGTCCTTTTTCACAGATATTTTTTGCACAGTATTATTATACTGTAACTAGAACTGGTGACTGGTGACATTACCCTACTGTAGTGACCAGCAGATCATTACTGGTCAGGTTTGGATAAGGACACAAATGCTTGTGAACCCTGCCATTAGCAACAGACTGAAATAAAGCATCTGCAGTGGAATTTCATGAGACAGGTCCTCTGGTTCCTCTACTTTTAATAGTCTATAAATGCTGTAAATTACCTATATTACATTCTTACAGCATTTAGAAACTTCTAATTTTGCTGTGAATCTCGGCTAAAATCCTAAGAGACAAGTCTGGATAGAGTGAAAATTAATTCAGTTACACAGATGTGGTCTGACAAGAGTTCAGTTTGAACTCTGAATAACACTTTGCCTGTTTCTTACTTCTATCAAAAATAGATGCCCCAGCTTCAAGACCATTATTTTTACTAGAACATATCCTACATAAACCTGTCAGTTTTCCCAGTTACATAAAACCAAACATTTGAAGATGCATAATCCATGCATGCCGCTATTTTTGTGTTCTTCCTTACCAAAACCCCAACAATAATAAACCTTTTGACTAAGTAATAGTTCGACTTGGAACCTAAGTTTCAAAATGAAGGAAGCATGGTATGAATCTTCTGAAACTGTGAGTTGCAGCTTTTTCTTTGAGTTCTGCAAAAGCATGTGTGCGGGTATGTCTTTCCTAGACCCCAAACACACTCATTGCTTAGGCAAACTGCCTGCTACTTCCATTTCATTCCTAGTTAATTAGCTATGCTACTGGTGAAGTCTCTTACTCTGGTGTCACAAAAACACCTATGTAGGAACGACCTAGCAAGCCATCTTGCTCCTGAAGTCTTCTCTGAGTGAGTGAAATACAAATTTTGATTCAATTAAATAAGATTAAAGGCTCCTTTACAAAAGTTAGCAGTTCTGGGTTTTGTCTCTAAGTACATGTGCCTCGGATATGCAGAATCATGGCACTGACATGTACGGCTCTTCAAAGCACTGTAATTTATTGCTTTAATTGCTCGGTATTGATTTAGAAGAAACTGAAAAGAGGAAAACGGTTAGCATTAGGTCACTAAAACCAAATCACTGTATTTTACTGTTCCAGGTTCTATGGAAACTCTTCTTATTAATACGGTTCAGAAGGTATTCCCCAGAACATGCCAGAGAGCCTATTTCCTCTCATTTTGCCTTTCATCCAAAGTATCCCTACAGTAAAAGACCCAACATTATCAGCAGAACTGAAGAGATGAGCTAACTGTAAAATAACATAGTCCACAAAACTGCCCATGGCTCATTCTTCTTTCTTTTCCTCAACTGAAGTTCAGATGAGCCTCAAGACTCTTTACTGATTGAAAAGATCAGTTGCAAGTGCTGAGGCTGAGAGCTTGAAAACATTTGTTTTTTAAAGGGATGAAAATACACATACAAAACTCCATATGCTGAAGGTATTCCTATTTGAACTGAAGAGTATGGGTCAAATTTTGCTTGTTTTCAGAAAAAAAAAAACCCAATCATCTCTACATTTGAAAAATTTGAAGATTTTTTTAAATTTTTTACTTGTGTACAGGTATGTCAGAGAGCAAATTAACATGAAAAAGCTGCACCTCCATAATAAAACCCAATTTCAGTGAGCTGGGCTCAGATTAATTCTGAAGAAGATCTGATTAATTCTGAAAATTTCCATTTTCAGTTTTCCAATCATAGTTACAAGGAGTCCCCAAGACAACAAGAAGACACTTCAAAGTATTAATGTACTGAAGCATAAAACTAGTTTGCACCATTTAAGGAACAATGCTTTTACAAAAGCTTTACATTTAGAGCAGGGTTGGCATTCCTGCCTGCAGATAATAATTAGTGTGACATCTGGTACATAACACAAATAGAGAACAGCTTTTAAATCACAAGGTAGAGTTCCTATGCTTGCTAAGCCATGCAATATATATGTTACAATAATTTCATTAGCAATAACAAACAAAACAGACTGATAGAAAACCGATTTACTAGCTAAACCATTAATTGCAGAGCTAAAATGTATCATGTAGAAGATGTGCTTGAGAAGGGCAATTAAGTTCATATAATTTAACTACAAACTACTAGTGCAATTTATAATAAAAATCTGAAGTTGTGACAAAATTTTGCTGTACTGTTTTTCTACGTGGCCTTTTTGGTTTCTAAATATAAAGTAAGGTGACTTATACTAATAAATACTAACGCATTAATCACACCAATGAAAAACACAGATATAACTAACTTCAAATTGAGGTTCGCCTAGAGGACATCCAGTGGCCCCTTCCAGCCTCAACTATTTTTTGACTGTGTGATTTTGTGATAGATCAGACAAATGGATAGATAGATAGATAGATAGACAGACAGATAAGATAATGGAGCAAAAAATCTGGCCATTATGCAGCAAGGTTCTTATGTACCACTCATCTCTGAGGTCTTGTTAGTTCTGTCTATGGCCCACTAGTGACTGTTTTCTGCCAAATATCTTTAATGATTAGAAGTGATGAGATATGATATGAAATTTCTATTTGGCTTGCTGAATGATTTTCCACTAAAAGCCTGGTGTAGAAGAGTTGACTTCCTGACCACTAAAGGAGTATCTCAGCATAATGCAAACCTGCCAAGACCAAACTCAAAGCTCTCAAAACACATGATCTTGTTACTTTAAGGATGATTTATCATAAGGCTTACAAATTTGCCCATTTTACACATTAAGAACAAGAGATACCATCTTTTCCCCTTCTGAAAAATGATGGAAATTCCTAGGAGACAGAGCTGTCAACAGTTGCCTGGACAGAAAATGTGAAGTCAAAAAAATAAAGCATAAAAGAGCTCTGAAAAAACTTGCAGGAGCTACTCTGTAACTGCCCAAACCAGGCATTCAGACTCCAGGTGCAAATGTCTGACAGATAAAAGAGTAAGAAAAGGCACGATTGCTTTAAAGGCATAAATGGATGCAGATATGAATGGAAGGTAAGAGATGCAAATATAATGTGACCTTAGTATGTCATGTGCACAAATGAATTAATCTTTAAATACGTTTCTTCCTACTCACTTCCTATTTCTTACCCACATAACCTTTTACCTGGTCTTTGCAACATTTAATCAACCTGCTCAGTTATATTCGTTAGTGTTTAAACCCCATGAATGTTTCCTTTATTTGCAATGCCCAAAAAAAAGAAGTGTTTTGGAACACTTAGCTTGTTCACCCAATATACTGGACCAGAATCATGCTTAATGCCACCAGTCCGTTACAACTAAGAGTGTGCCATGTCTGCTCACCTGGGATTTGCTTAGGCCCTTGCTCATATTCTGCATCTTCTGATAAGGAAGGACAATGATATATATTCACAGTTTGTGACATGCATCCCCATAGAAAAGGGCAGGCTAAGGGCTGGTATTATTGACTTTGTCAGAAGGTAGTGGTTAATATATTCACTAGCTTTTGATAAACATGCAGTTGTCTGTGTTGCAAATCATTCTTTCGTATTTAAAGCCAGTACAAGGCAAAGCCATGTCAAGACAGTCTCTGTGACCTTTTCTTTCAGTCCATTCACTGAGTTGTGTCACGCCTTGCACAGCACAGTGAATGCAGACTGACCTGTTCCCGCCTGTCTACCCCCCAGCACAAGTAAACTCCCATGTTAATCCATATCCTTCCTCTGCCTATCTCTGTAGTTCACCTGACTGCATAGAACTGCAAAGCAAGATACGATAAACCGAAAGCAGTGATCAAGTCACTTTCCTCTCATTCAATATTTGGAAGTCACCGGGAACTTCCTTACACCTGGGTAGGTACAGGAAGAGAACACCCACAGAGTAAGGGCAGCAAGGGCATGACTTCAGGAAAGCTGAGAAAAAGCACATTCAGAGAAGGAACGATCATATAAAGGAAACACAAAAAATCAAGAAATGTGAAGCTGGATTTTTGAAGATGGCTTACACACCAACTCTTCTTAGAGGCCTTAGGAAAGTATTTCATCCTTACTCCTATAGCTTTGCTGTATCTAAGAACCGAACAGCACTAAAATAAAAATACCACATATGCAGCCTTAACTAATTCTCTTTTACATATATAATCTTCAGTTAACTATATAATTTCTTAAAAGACCAAACTCATCTAATGCACATGAGCAGGGACCCTGTCAGTTCATTTGTTTCAATTGCTAAATTTTTAAGTTATCAAACTAATTGGAATATTATCTGGACAAGGTCTTCAACAGACTCATATGAGCTGTAATATTTTAAGTCTCAGAGATTTTAATGATGTACCACTTAATGCTGCAGTAGCATTTAGAAACAGTTTAAGACTTCAAAATCTTCCTTTTTTTTTTTTTTTTTTTTTTTTTTTTTTTTTATTAATGGGTTTTCCAAAATTTAACTTTATCATCTGGCTA